>BQNB010008828.1:13495-65995 GCA_026074375.1 Tanacetum coccineum
CTCGAGTTGAAGAAGATCTCCCTCCGGATGAAAGTCAACATCATCAGTTCCCGATGTAATTGAATAGTTTGTAAGACATGCTTTAATTTCTTCCAAAATAAAGTCGCCTCCTTCAAACGGAGTAAGAGAGGGGAAAGAAGTAGAAAGGATAGGATCTAAAGACGGAGTGGGATTGCCACTTTTAGAATTATCCAAAAATCTAAGAACTTCTTGAGCATACTCCTCACATGAAATGTCGATGACATCGATTTGATTAACCGATTCAGAATTATTGTAGGAGTATCTCGAAGTTTGACCAACTTTAAAAGTTATGGCTTCATCATTAAATCAAAGAGTTATTTCTTCACCGTAAACATCAATTAACGCTCGAGCCGTCCTTAGAAAAGGTCTCCCAAGAATGAGAGGAACCCGAGGATCGGCATCGTAATCAACGACTACGAAATCATTTGGATAATGAAACTTCCCCACTTTAACAAAGACATTTTCGACGACACCTTTTGGTCGAGTAATTGATCTGTCCGCAAGCTCGAGAGTCATTCGAGCGGAGGTAATTTCGGGAAGAGAAAGATTTTTCCATACGGAAAAAGGCATAAGATTGATGCTTGCACCAAGATCGGCCAAGGCCGAACATTCAACCATTTCCTAAAAATCACACGGTATAATAAACTTGTCGGGGTCTCCAAGTTTTTCGGGTAACTTTTTTAGGATAACCGCCAAAAAATTCTCATTCATCGATGTTTTAACTAAGCCAAATAATTTTTCTTTGTTATTTAGGAGACTTTTAAACGTTAAAGCAAATTTTGGCATATGAAGAAGAGCATCCGTGAAACTAAGCTCGAAATGTAATTCCCTAAAGATTTCAACAAATTTTGAAGCTAGAATATCATCTTTTTCACGGAGCTTTTGTTTGTTGGCTCGTGAAGGATAAGGTATAGACGGTTTAGGCTTAGGAGCAACAACAGGCTCATCAATTACGGTTTTAGGCATTAGGAGCAACAAACGGCTCATAAATTTGGATACTTGAATTGGACTACCGGAGGTTTGGTTGTTTTCGGTATCGGTTGTACCGTTATCCATTGTCACCTTTGGATCTCCCGTTCCACCACCTGGGAAGAGGATAGAGAAAGGAGGTGGAATTGGAGGTCTATCATAAGAAATACTACTTCGGGTGGTGATTTATTTCAAGTCACTCTATGCGTTAGCAACGGTGTTGTAGGAAGTGAAAACATCGAACCCGAAGAAGAAGCTGGTATCATTTGAAAAAAATGCTCATCATGTTCTTAATATCATTCGTTACTCAATTCTTAACTCATTCTAAACCCATTGTTCTGCCTACTAACGTAGTATCCATCTCTTTCTTTTATTCCCATCTCTATTGATTATTTGATTTTGCATTACTTCCATATTATTATACATCATCTTATCTTTCATGTAGTTCGAGAGATCGTTTGAAGGTCCAACTTGAGGCGAAGCTTGATAATTCTGGTTACCTTGATTGAAATTATTTCCTCGGTTCTGATTGTACCCATGATTTTGATTGAAACAGTTTTGATTATTCTGCACGGGAGGAAAACTAGGTGGTCCTATTTGATTGCTAGCACGATAATTCGGGTCTCCTTGAGGACGATATCCTTGATTCTGATTATAGGTTGATGCGGCTGCAGAAGCATTGAAAGTGTTGCCAATCGGCGGCCAAGGACATCTCATAATAGGGATCGCGGTCCGCCACAAGTCACAACAACTTTTAGAATTTCTTTACGGTCTCTGAGGTGAGCGTCTCTTAACATGTCGAAACTTAGCATTAATGACATCAGTAAGAGCGGCTATTTCCTATGGACATGCCATGGTAGAAGAAGGATTATTAGCACTATCTTTGGAAACAACCGGTTAGTTTCGTCGAATTGCGAACTTTCGATTTGTTTTTAATAATTGTCAAAGCATCTTAAGGAGTTTTAGTCAAAAGATTACCACCGGCGACGACATTCAAAGAATCTTGATCGGTTAGGTTTAAAGCATTGTAGAAAGTATCAAGTTGATGTAATTCCGTAAAACCGTGATAGTGGGGCTTACATGAAGGAGATCCTTGAAACAGTCCAGACTGCCTCTCTATTGTTTTCCTCAAACTTTTGTTGAAAATTTGTGATTTCATTAATGAAAGTTTTGTAAAGTATTGAAGGAGGGAAATAATTGGTTAATAACTTGGAAACAAGGTCTTCCCAAGTAAGAATAGAATGAGGGGGTTCTTTTTCGAGTCAAATCCCGGCTGCCCCCTCGATAGAAAATGGAAAAAGCATAAGCTTAATCGACGAATTAGGCACATCTTTATACTTAATCGTGGAAGTAATCTTGTAAACAACGATTGCTGAGCTATGATGATCTTCTTCTCATTCAGTAAAAAATGTTTGAAGTTACAAGATTTAGGAAGACCTGTTTTTAAGCTCTAAAACTCTTCGCTGAGAATAGCGCGATGTAAATAACGTATAGCATCTATGCTAAACCGCGGTGGGTGTTGGAGTATTCGCCATAGTTCGTTGATCAGCACCATCGAACTTCGAAATTCTCTTCAAGAGAAAATGGTTCGAACTCTTTGCTCTGGAACGTCTACGTTAAGACGTTATCGGACGCTCTTGGGATGTTTCGACAATTAAATTCGATGAAGAGCGGGTGCGCATGCACTAAAAATAAAATAAGAGAAATAAAAAGAAAAATATTTTTGTAACCGATAATCACACAATTGTACAATAGTTCTCTAGAAAACGCACAAAGAAGCAGAGGAACGGGTAAGCGCGAAGCGTTTTAAAAACCTTCTCCTTTCGGGTCGAAGTTCGTAGGATCAACCCTCCTTAAACCTCTCTTAAATTTTGTAATCTAAAGGTGGACCGATTTCACAAGTGACACAACGGTTGTTGTTATTGTTTTTTAATTATTTTGGTTTTGGATTTTTTAAATACTTTAGGAAAAGTATTTTTGGTTTTTCTAATAAATCTACGAAAATAAATCGAGAAAAATAATTTCTTTTTGTATTTTTTAGTTTTATATAAAAGAAGATAATAAAACAATAACTTCACGAGGAAGGGTCTTCAAAACACTAATCTTCAAACTTCAACGCGATTTTCATTACACACCTCCCCGGCAGCGGCACCAAAAACATGTTTTGATCCAAATAGTATATATATATTTAAATATATAACTAAATATCTCAAATTAATTATAGTATAGTGAGTATCCCGTTTGATAAAAATTGCTTGAGGACAAACAATATTTTATCTCCCGGATGTCGTATCCCGACGAAGCGTGAATTGAGAATCTCGTTTAAGTTCGTGATCGCGTGATTTGAATAGTCAAGATTTGATTTGAATTCTATTTCTATAAATATAACGCAAATGCAAGTAAAAGCAACTAAAAACTAAAGCAATTAAGATTTAAGCACACAAACAATAATGAGAATCTAAAAACCGAGACTTAAAACCCTAAATTATCAAATTTTAACACTAAAAATGCAAATTTAATTTCTAAAAGTCTTAATTGATTGAAAATAATTTTAGAAAAAAGAAATATATTTTTTTTTGACTTTTATTTAATTTTTTATGAATTAAAAACTATTTTAATCTAGAAAGTAAATTAAAAATACTAAACTAATTTATAAAAATCTAGAAAAATTACATAAAATGCTTTAAAGTATTACTAATGTAAGAAAAATAAAATGGGAAAATAAGCTAAACCTAATAAGCTATAAATAAGCAAAATAAGTCGTATAAGCTAAAACTGAAAATAACTATAAGATTTAAAGGGTGCAAAGTGTTTATGAAAAAGTCCCAAGGGCGCAGTGGTAGTGTGTGTGTGTGTGTGTTGTGAACGATAGGTCACAGGTTTTCAAGATGAGACGGTAAATCCTTGAGCTCAAGCTCCGGAGGATCATCAATAGAAGATTTTACGATTTTAAGTTCCTCAACATGAAGTTCTTTCGGAGGGAGAGGAGATGATGGATCATCGTTTAATAACTTCTCGAGTAGAAGAAGGTCTCCCTCCGGATCAAAGTTGTCATCATCAATTCCCGGTGGAATTGAATCATTTGTAAGACAAGCTTTGATTTCTTCCAAAATGAAGTCACCTTCCTCAAAAGGAGTGAGAGAGGGGGAAGAAGTAGAAAGGATAGGATCTAAAGACGGAGTGGGATTGCCACTTGTAGAACTATCTGAGAATCCGAGCACTTCTTGAGCATACTCCTCACAAGCTACGTCGATGACATCAATTCGATTAATCGACACAGCATCATTGTAGGAGTATCTTGAAGTTTGACCAACTTTAAAGGTTATGGCTTCATCATCAACTCGGAGAGTTAATTCTTCACCATAAACATCAATCAAAGCACGTGCCGTCCTCAAAAAGGGTCTCCCGAGAATTAAGGGAACCCGAGGATCGACAACATAATCAACGACTACGAAGTCGGCCGGAAAATGGAACTTTCCTACTTTTACAAAGACATCTTCGGCAATACCGGATGGACTAGTAGTCGATCGGTCTGCAAGTTCAAGAATCATTTGAGTAGGAGTAAGTTCGGGGAGTGAGAGCTTCTTCCATATGGAAAGAGGCATCAAGTTGATGCTTGCACCAAGATCGGCCAAGGCTAAGCATTCAACTAACTCGGGAAAATCACAAGGAATGAGAAACTTGCCGGGGTCTCCAAGTTTTTCGGGCATCTTTTTTAGGATAACCGCCGAACAATTCTCATTCACCGATGTTTTGGCTAAGTCAAACAATTTTACTTTGTTATTAAGGAGACTTTTAAACATTGAATAAAATTTTGGCATATGTAGTAGAGCATCCGCGAAACTAAGCTCGAAATGTAATTCCCTAAAGATTTCAACAAATTTCGAAGCTAGCTTATCATCGTTTTCATGGAGCTTTTGTTTGTTGGCTCTCGAAGGATAAGGTATAGACGGTTTAGTCTTAGGAGCAACAACGGGCTCATCAATGGGAGCTTGAATTTGGACTATCGGAGGTTGGATGTTTTCGGTACTCGGTTGCACCGTATCCTTTGTCACCTCGGGTTCCCGTTCCACCACCTTAGGAAGAGGTAGAATTGGAGGTCCATCATAAGAAATACCACTTCGGGTGGTGATTGCTTTCAAGTTACCTCTCGGGTTAGCAATGGTATTGCTAGGAAGTGGTCCCGAACCAAAGGAAGAAGCGGTATTCATTTGGAAAAAAACTAGCCATCATATTCTTAAGCTCATTGGTTTGATTTGACATTGAAGTTTGTATTGAAGTTTGCATTTCATTTCCCAATTCAATTTTCACATTATTTATTTGATTTTGCATAGCTTTCATATTAGTATCAATTATCTTTTTGTAATTTGACAATTCATTCGAAGGAGCAACTTGAGTTTGCTGAATTGGAGCTTGATAACTCGGATTTCCTTGATTGTTTCCTCGTTTTTGATTGTAACCTTGATTGTACCGGGTTTGATTATTTTGCACATTCGGTTGAGCAAAACCCGGTGGTCGAATTTGGTTAGCTACACTTTGAGGACGGTATCTGGTATTTCCCTGATTATAGTTAAATGCAACTACTGAAACATATCCTTGAATATTATCTCGATATTCCAGAAAAAAATTACCATCGGTGGCAAGACATTGGTGGTAAGGATGTGTTCCATCACAAGTAACGCAAATTTCCTCAACCGCTTTCACGGAAGCGGGAGGAGAAGATTTCTGATGAAGCATAGCCTTAACGGCGTCAACAAGAGAGGCAATCTTGGGAGAATGAGGGGTAGAAGAAGAAGGAGCATTCGTACTCACTTTTGAAATAACCGGTTTGTTCCGTGAGTTGCGAACTTTTGACTTGTTTTCAATAATTGTCAAAGCATCCCGAGGAGTTTTAGTCAAAAGATTACCACCGGCGGCGGCATTCAATAAATCTTGATCAGTTGGGGTTAAAGCATTATAGAAGGTATGAAGTTGATGCAACTTTGTAAAACTGTGATGTGGGCATGCACGAAGGAGATCCTTGAAACGGTCTCATGCCTCACAAAATGATTCATCAAAACGTTGTTGAAAATTCATAATTTCATTTAGGAGATTTGTAGTTTTTTAAGGAGGAAAGAATTGGTTAATAAACTTGGTAACAAGATCTTCCCAAGTAAGAATAGAACGATAGGGTTCTTTTTCGAGCCAAATCCGGGCTGGCCCCTCGATAGAAAAGGGAAAAAGCATAAGCTTAATCGATGAATTAGGCACATCTTTATACTTAATTGTGGAAGTAATCTTGATAAACCAACGAATGTGAGCATGTGGATCTTCTTTCTAAAATCTGTAAAATTGTTTTGAAGTTACGAGATTTAGAAGACCATGTTTAAGCTTAAAATTCTCCGCGAGAATAGAGGGAATAACAATAGCATCTCCGTAACCCTCGGTGGGTGCTTGGAGTAATTCCGCCATAGTACGTTGATCGGTTATCATAACTACGAGACTCTCTTCAAGAGAAAACGTTCGACTCTTTTCTTGGAACGTCTACGATTACTACGTTTTAGAGTCGTTGAAGATTCGGAAATTAAATTTGATGAAGAGCGAGTGCGCATGCACTAAAAAGAAAATAAGAGAAATAAAAAGAAAAATATTTTTGTAACCGATAATCAAACGAGTGTACGGTAGCTCTCTAGAAAACGCACAAAGAAGCGGAGGAGCGGGTAAGCGCGAAGCGTTTTAAAAAACTTCTCCTTTCGGGTCGAAGATCATCGGATCAACCCTCCTTATACCTCTCTTATAGTTTGTAATCTAAAGGTGAGCCGATTTCATAAGTGACACAACGGTTGTTTTTGTTGTTTTTCAAAAAAAAAAATTGGTATTTTTTATTACTTGATAATAGAAGGAAATGTTCACAAATGAAAGCGATAACTTCACGGGGAAGGGTCTTCAAACACTAATCTTTAAACGTACACAATAATCGTTTCACAACCTCCCCAACAGCGGCGCCAAAAATTTGGTTTCAACTTAATTATACTTATATATATAACTTAATATACATATATATAATTAAAATCAAAATATCAAATAATGAAAGTGTGGAATAGGTTTTATAGAAAGGAAGATTACTTTTATCCAAAGCAAAATTCAAAACCTTTCCGAGTCGTATCCTGACAAGGCGTGAATTGAAAATCGAGGTTAAGTTCGTGATCAAGTGATTGAATGATCAAATTTTTGATTTGGGATTCTATTTCTACAAATAATATGCAAAAACAAATAAACGCAAGTAAACAATTAAAGCAATTAAATATCGAACCTATAAACGTTAACGAGAATTAAAAACGCGACTCTAAAACCTAAATTATCAAATTTAAACTCTACAAAAGCAAATTTAAATTTTAAAGGTCCTAAATGATAAAAGAAACTTTTAGAAAAAAGAATTATATTTTTTTGACTTTTATTTTATTTATTATGAATTTAAAAACTGATTTAATCTAAAAAATTAATTAAAAATACTAAACTAATTTGGAAAAATCTAAAAAATTCATGAAAAGTCCTTTGAACAGTTTAGAACTTAAGAAAAATAAAAGGGTACAAACAGCTTATCGAAATAAGCTGTTATTAAGCTAAAAAGGGCTGAAAGGCTTAATAGCTAAAAAGGGTATAAAAGAAAATTGGGGTGAAGTTATAACGAAAAAGACCCAAGGGCGAGTTGGCAGTGTGTGGTGGTGTTAAGGTGTTGGGGGGTGTGAAGGGGAGATCACAGGTTCGACCCCTGTGGCCTCTCTTTTTTATAAAACATTTTTTTTATTTTTCTTTTTAAAAAGCTAAAATATAATTAAAAATAACAAACTTTAAGAAAGGAGCTTTTTACAAAACCTAAGAATAAGCTATAAATAAGCAAACTTAAAATGATAGTTTAGGAATTAAGTTAACTGTCATTATGCTAAAACTGTTTTTGGCATTTTGGACTAAATAAGCTTATAGGAAACTAAAAGGCTAATAATAGACCTAAATCTAGACTTAATAAGCTATTATAAGTAAACAAAAATAAGCTAATAAGCTTCAAAAAGTACTAAACAGATTACTATGAAACAGGTTTAAAGGACTTTTTGACATATTTTAAGCTAGGATAATGAACAAATAAGCATTAATAATAAGCTGACAACTGAAAACAAATTAAGTACTATAAGCTAACAATACAAATAAGCAGGAGTTAAGCAAAATTGATAAAGAAATAAGCTAGAAAAAGCAAGCCAAAATGACCGTTTTGGCTTCTTAGACTTGGAAACTCTTACACCAACTCAAATTTGCAAATAAGCTCTTAAAAGCTCACCCTAAGGTTACTTTAGCAACTAAATCTTGAAAACAACTTAATAAGCCAATCAAAGACCAAAATAAGCAATACTAATAAGTAACAAGCTCAGAACATCAGTTTAGCTTTTTGACCAAAAACTTGATACAAAACAGCCTGAAGAGGCTGTTTTGAGCTTAATTTTAAGCTAATGGACTAATAAGCTAATTTCTAAAACTCCAAAACAGATAAAGTTAGTACTATAAGCTATAAGAAAAAGCAAAATTTAAGCAGTTTAAATAACTAATAAGCTAAATAAAGACTTATGAAAATGGTTGATTACCCTAAATCCTATTTTTTTGTTTTTTTCAAGTTTGTATAAAAGACTAAAATGGCTTCTGCAACCCTAAAAATAAGCTATTAAAAGCTAAACTAAGACAGTAAAAAGCTCAAACAGATTGAGCTTAACACCCAATGAGCTTGTGCAAACAAATTCAAAACCTAAACCTAGCTTAAACTAATCTAAAACTAAGATTGAAAAGTGACTTTTTAAGTTTTAAAACTGGTGCTATGAACTTTGACAGATTTTGACAGATTTGCAAGTGACAAATGCACACTTATAACAACCATATTCTACTGCATTTTAACATCAAAACAAAGCATTCAAAGGCACTAAAAAGCAACTTAAGCAAATCCAAGCATACAAGCTGATATAAAAGACCAATAAGCTCAGATTCAAACCATGACTTCTAAAAACTTTGAAAAAGAGTTTTAATCCTTAAAATCTTTTGAAAGCTATTATTAAGACTTAGTTTATGCTAAACAAAATTGGCTTAAAAGACAAAAGTAATCAAACAGTACTAACTCAAGTTAGTATTGCTTGTTCCAAACACCCCTTTAAATTTGTAAAACTTATTTTTACACTAAATCAGACTTAGAAAACTTATAAAAATTAAAAACAGATTAAGACTAAGGTTAAATAAGCAGAATAAAACAATTAGAGCACATAAATAAGCACTTAAAATAAGCAAACTAGATTAAGCAGTTTTAAAGCTATAAAAGATAGATTATGAGAAATACTAGAACAAATTAGTTTTAAACTTCAAGCTAAGCATGTTAAGCAATACTAAGACATAATAAGCATAAATAAGCAAAGATAAGCAGAAAATAAGCAGTTTAAATAAGCAAACAGATTTTTAAGCTAAAATGCAAAAAGTGAACTTACAAGACCCTTTGCTCAAACAAGGGCATAAAGTGCTCTTAGAGCTTATCAACAAGCTCTAGCTTGTTTAAAAACAAGCTAGTATTGTCTTATAAGCCCTTCCAGGTTTGGCTTATCTTCTAAATAAGCTGAGGAATTTAAGGAGTGGATTTTTGAGTGAACTTTTCTTAAACACTTATAACTATATAAAAGTCTTAATTGCTTTATTAAGACAAATTAAACAAGGGCTTATTAGAGCTTATCAAAACTTATAATTTATTAACACAAGTAAAATAGAATTTCAGAAAAAAACTTAAAATTTCATTAATCTTAAAAAACATTTACAAGGCTTGAAAATAAATGACAATAATTTTAAAATGCTGAATAATACTAGGAAAAAGATAAACTAAATTACTACTTTAAAAAAACTCTCCTAATGTGTGAAAACACACACTACTTATAGCTGTCTTAAGAAGCTTAAGCCCTTTGAGGTGTGTTTCTTGTGTGAGTGTTCTCCAAGCCATAAATCTGAGCCCTTCAATCCATTTTGTGTTTCTTTAAATTGATCATAGCCCTTGAATTTGTCTTGTCCAGTCATTTGTCTTAGGATTGCTAATGTGGTTGTCTTTATCTTGAAGAATAGGTTAATTTGGGTTTGTCATGATGTGAAGAAAAGGTTAAGAGGGTTTGTCGTTTGGTTGCAGGGATGACAAGGACAATGAATAGTATTTTGGCGGGTTTTTTTGGTTTTGGAATAAAGGGGTAAATGGGGTTAGGGGTGAGGGAATAACGGTGTAATGTGTTAGGGACTAGTAGTGTAAAGTTAGGGACTAGTGGTGAAAAGTTACATGGACTAATGTTGAAAGGTTTCAAGGACTAGCAGTGTAAGTCCTTAAGGACTAACTGTGTAAACCCCCAGGGACTAATGGTGCAAACAGATTTAATAGGTTTATGGTTAGGTTTTGTTGGGCTTGTTTGGTTATTAAATGGACTTTGGGCTTTTAATTATATAAAAGGCTTAATGGGCTGACTTGGCCCATTAACTTGGGTACGGGTTGGCCCATTTAAGATGCTCACGTCTTTGGCTTCGACTTTGACTTTTCACGCTCTTTCCATTCCCGTTCTCGATTTTGTCAGTTTTGGCTTCGTTTTTGTCCTTTAGTAAATATCCGATACCTGCATAGTATACCAAGCAAAACAAACATACATTTGGCATTTTATGTCCGTTTTTGGTCATTTAGGCTTGTTTTTATAGGTAAAAGGTATGTGTAATTAAGTACATACCAGCCAACTTATTATTTTTTTCATTTTTATTCTTTTGAAACACTATAATTATAACTGAATTAATATTTGAAATAAAAAATGTTACAATTGAAATTCGAAAAGTATGAAATTAAATAATAATGTGCATTTGTTCAACGTCAAATGTGTTCCACTAAATCGACTTTAAGGCTTAGATGGGTTTACTCATTCGCTGAATCGCTAACTTTGTGTATTCGTATGAGAACATCATTACGATGCAGATCCTCTGAATAAAAGTCAGGAGAGATTATATTCCGTATGTCTTTTATAATCATATTACGTAATATGATGCATGTGTATATCATATTCTTTATTTTCTTGAAACTTGACGGTCGTGCAAGATTTTTTTTATTAAAGCCCACTTTTTTTAACACGCTAAACACTTGTTGCACATCTTTTCTTGCTATTTCATGCGTTTTCTTATCCCTTATCCGCTTCGTATCATTTGCACATGGCTGTGAAATAGGCTTAAAAGAACAAACTGTTCCCGAACAATCACTACTTTATTAAAAAATACGGTGAATTATCAGTTATTTCCCAAACAACACGTGTGAATAGTGATCAACTCTCTTACGACATAATTTTTCTTCATATATTGAGTTTTAAGAGAAGTAAGCGCTCACTAGACAATCATGAGCACTGTAACAATCTCTAGGTTTTGTGTTTCGCGGTGTTGGGGTGTTAGGATTTTCGAGAAGTAAAAGCTTGATAGTTCATGTCGTATGTCATCACTTTTTTTAAAAAGTCTAGCTTGATACTACTAACTTCTTCTTTTTCATTCGAGGATGTAAAAAACCTATTTAGATTTTGTTTGTTTTAGATGAGAAGTGTAGAATGTATAAGAAAGAATATGTTTGATAGTTTGAATAAAAATAAAGAGGGAATTGCAGATATGCTCCCTATGGTTTCCTCAGATTGCATGATTAGTCCCCACATTTTCGAAAGTGCAGGCGGCCTCCCTGTACGGAATCTTTGGTTGCACTCTTAGTCCATGACCTAACTAAAATGATGGATGTGCCCTTTTCTTTTTCCTCCTTTCTTTTTCCTTTGAATTTCTATTTTTTAAAAGATCTCAGAATGGGTTTGTTTGGTATTAACTTGTGAGATTCAAAGATCTATAAAGATCTACAGAAAACAACAACCCATTCATCATAGATCAAACTTTGAAGCAAAATCTTCTTGATTTATTTTCGAAATCATAAAGAAAGAAAACAAGAACAATCTTCCATCTTTGTTTCAATCTTTAAAAGAACATAAAAACAAAAACAATAAAGATCTCTGCTTGGGGTTGGGTTTGATTGGTATCTCTTTTGAGATATAAAGATCTAAAAAGACCTTCATAAAACAAATAACCCTCTTTCATCATAGATCCTTTAAGAAGCATTCACTTCTCTTTAATATTCGAACTTTATAAAGAAAAAAACACAAGAAGTCTGTTGGTTTCTATCTTTCGTTCGTTCATAAACAAAGGAAAACCACAACAAATAAAACATAAAGAAACCTACCTGTGATATTATTCTCATCGTGGGGTTGTGAGATAAAGAAAGGAGAGAGGCGTGATGTGCTTTGTTTGTGTTCAGATATTTGTTTTGAGAGGAGTGGATCTGTAATTGTGAATAACAAAGATAAGAGAGCGGCTGTGTATGCATTTGAGATAAATTTCTTTGTGTGTTGAGTAGTGTTTCATATCAAAAAGAAAAGAAAAGGGATTTGGAGATTACTAAAAGAGAGGCGTGTTTAAGTGTTCTGGAAAAATATATTGAAGTGTTCAAGTGTTCTGGAAAAAAATGATTTAAAAAAATAGAAATTCAAAGGAAAAAAGAAAGGAGAAAGAAGAAGAGGGCACATCCATCATTTTAGTTAGGTCATGGACTAAGAGTGCAACCAAAAAGTTCCCCACAGGGAGTCCGCCTGTACTTTTGTAAATGTGGGGACTAATCATGCAATCTGAGGAAATCACAGGGAGCATATCTGCAATTCCCTCTAAAAATAAAATAGTATCAGGATATTCATAAGGATCAAATTAAACAGAAAAATCATAGAGTATTTATTTTTTATAAATTTGCCAAATGGCTACATTTTTTTACCGATGGAGCTTGCTTTCTTCCTCCCGATATTCGGTCTTGATATCGATTGGGTCTTGCGAAATTGGCATGTTAATCGCGTCATTGAGACTCTCCGTGACAATGAAGATGCATCCACAAGACCCAAAGACTTGGTCTGCCTTATAATGCCGAGTCAAATAAACTTGAGAAAAATATATGGCCATCCACTCCTATCTTGTGAATACATGTGGATCTAAATGTATTGTGTTTTTAGTTACATCAACGGGTGAAAAGTATATTAAGAAATTTAATATCCACGCCTTATAAGCCCGTTTAGCACCAAATAAGCTCTATTTTTCAAGACTAATAAGATTTTTAGAATCAGGACTGTAGATCGCATAGGCTTATTGGCTTTAAAAAATTGATTCTGATATTTTTTTTAGTTTTTTGGCTTAATTTTTAGGATTTAGCTTATTTCCTAATGACGAATAAGAAAAAAACTAATAATAGATCAAATAAGCGGAATGTTAAGCTTCCAGTTAGATATAGTGATCATGTTATGAGCCATTTAAGTCAAAATAAGGGTAATTTTAAGCTTATTGTGAATTCAGATGAAATTAGGTTTCATAATAAGGAATATAGTGTTGATTGTTTTGATACTAAGGTTGGACAGTTAGGAGAAACTAGTGCTAATTGTGATCTGAATGAGGCTTATGTGAGTCAAAGTATGAATAATAATGAATGTGATAAGAATTAAAGTGATAAGATGGATAAGTAGTGTTTGGATAATAGTGATAAGCAGGATAAGGAGGATGATTTAGTGAATATAAGCATCAAAAATGATAATAAGCAGAATGATAGTACTAGTAAGGTGGATCATAGCTATAGTGATAGGAATGAAAATAGTGAAGGAAGTATGAAGATTTATGCTAGTGCTGCCAAAAATAGTGGGTGGTATGAGTCTAATAAGCTATTTGTTGTGCCTAATGTGCTAACTTAATTAAGAAGTGAAGTTATGTTTGATGAGTAGTTTGTGGAATTAGGAAGTAAGAAGTGAGAGTTGACCTAATTTGGCCAGCTTATTGGTCATACTATAAGTATACCCGCTCTAAACTACCATCTTAGAAGAATGTGGAGTAGATTTGGATTTAAGGAGATTGTTGACAATGGGAATGGAAATTGGTTATTCAAGTTTAGCAATGAATTAGGAATGGCGGTTGTTGCTAATCAGAGCCCTTGGATGGTTAACAGTAAACCTTTTATGGTCTAAAAATGGGATTCTAGTATAGGAATAACTAAAGCTGAACCTACTCAGTTGCCTATTTGGGTTAAATTGACTGATGTTCCTATGGAAGCCTAGACCACTAAAGGGATTAGTGCTATTAGAAGTAGTGTGGGTAGACCATTAATCATGGATAGCATAACTGCTTATGTGTGTAAGAATAGTGTTGGAAGAACTAAATATGCCAGGTATTAGTGGAAATAGTGGCTTATAATTTAAGGAGTTGGTTAAGTTATAATATAGGGATAAGAACAAGAATGTTAAAGGCACTAAAATTGTTAAGGTTGCCTATGACTAGAAACCTCTTGTATGTTCACATTGCTTAATGTTTGGTCATGACCATAAGCAACGTAAGGTTAGGGTCAGGACTGATGAAGAAATTGTTGCTGAAAGAGACAAAGTTGATAAGAATTTGGGGAGTTATAGGGAAGATGGTTTTATGCAGAGTAAAGTTAGGAAACCTGTTTTGAATATAAATGTGAGTAAACAATGGCCAGTGAACTCTGTTAAGAATCATTATAAGACTTTTGAAGGTCCAAAAAGTTTTACAAGACATAATAGGCAACAACGGAATAAGAAAACTATTAGTACTGAAGGGAATAATGCTAGTAGGAATAAGGAGAAAAATGTTGTTGATGAAATTCCTGTCCATAATGATAAGTTTCAGAAAACTCAAAGCAACAATAAAGAACCATAAAAGAGCAATAATAGTTTCTCTGTCCTTAGGGATTTAGAAGATGATAACATTTAGGGGTTGAATATGTTGAAAGATAAGATGATTGTGGACAATTATCTTTATATTAAGATGCATGCTAGTTTAAGTGTTACTAAAATTTGGTCTCAGGAAATGATGAAATATTCTAGGAGATTGTTGGGATTAAAAGTCTTCATGATGATCTTGAATTTACTGCTGCTAAGGTTTGTGTTACTGCTGCTAAGCTAAAGTTAGTGTTGTTCATTAACTCTAATGGAAAATATACTAAGTAGTTAGTACTGCTAGTTCATAGTTACTACTGCTAGTGTAACTTAGTACTTCTAGTGTATATTAGTACTGCTAGTTACTACTGCTAGTATATGTTAGTACTGCTAGTGTAAAGTTAGTACTGCTGGTGAAGATTGAAGAAAATATTCTAAGTAGTTACTACTGCTTGTATACAGTTAATGCTGCTAGTGTATAAGTTACTACTGCTTGTTAAGAGTTAATGCTACTGGTACAAAGTTACAACTGCTGAAAGATTACAACTGCTGAACGATAAAGATTTCTTGAAGATCATGATTACTTATGAGATAAGGATTGTTGTTTATAGAATATATCTTTGAGAAGAATCTAAGTTTTAGTAATATATTGTAAATCAACTAGGACTCCTTGGTGTATAAAAGGAGGTCCTAGGGCATAGAGTTTTATGCATCTTAGTCATATAATTCATAGCTTTAAGGTTTTGTAACCCTAATACTAGGAGAGTATTCATATTATTTGTAATAATAATATTAGAGCTTTTATTGTTGAAATTATATTCTTTTGTGTTACTGTTTCATTGAAGAATTCTTCTTATATTAAAGACTAGATTCCGCATAATCTTTAGTATGATCAAACAAAGATTCTTAAACTAAGTTGTGATAGATTTATCTAGCATAAGTAATCCTTATACAAGCTTAAGGAATTAAATCATTAGAAGTTAACTGGGATCTAACAAGTGGTATCAGAGCTTGTTGCTTTGAGAAACTTTTCTAAAAAAACATGGATCAAGATTCAACACATATGGTGGCTGCATCCAAAGTGCCTATGCTCAAACCAGGTGAGTATGAGCTTTGGAGGATGAGGATGGAATAGTACATCTAGATGATTGATTATTCTCTATGAGAAGTCATAGAGAATGGTAATGCACCTCCAATAACAAAAGTTGTTGAAGGTGTTGAGACTACAATTACTCCTACAACTGCTGAAGAAAAGGCACAAAGGAGATTACAGTTAAAGGCAAGAAGCACTTTATTGATGGGCATCCCTAATGAACATCAATTGAAGTTTAACTCCATCAAAGATGCCAAGTCATTGCTACAGACTGTTGAGAAGAGGTTTGGAGGGAATGCTGCTACTAAAAAGACTCAGAGGAATCTTCTAAACCAGTAGTATGAAAATTTTACTGCATCTAGATCAGAAGTGTTAGATCAAACCTTTGATAGGCTTCAAAAGCTTATCAGTCATTTAGAGATTCATGGTGAAAGTATCTCACAAGAAGATGTGAATCAGAAGTTCTTAAGAAGTCTGTTACCAGAATAGAACACACATACCATTGTGTGGAGGAATAAGCCTGAGATAGATACATTAAGCTTGGATGATCTTTACAACAACCTGAAGATCTATGAACCAGAGGTCAAAGGGACATCAAGCTCAAGCACAAACACACAAAACGTAGCCTTTGTGTCCTCAAACATCATGATTGAACTAAAACATGTGATAGTTCATAGGATCGTTTAAGCTCAGGTTGATTAGAACTAATCTAAGATGAACAATAACAAAGGCAGAATATTTAAAATAAATAATCATTGTTATTGTAACAAGGTTTTCATCATTATCTTCACTATAACAATTACTCCAAGCCCCAATTCTACTTTGATCAATAGTAGAACGGTTACATTTAACAAACTATAACAAGATCAAGTTACATTGACCTTAAGGCTACACCATACAATAACTAGACGTCTACATCTCCCTTGGGACACACACACATACATTTTTTTCTGTGTACACCTAATAACACACCTGAATATCTCTTTATATAATAGAGATATCTAGGTTTTACAAAGGAATCATAATACTATAAGGAAACTAAATCTTTTCAAATCATAGTCATTATCTTTTCAAGCAACTCTTCAATGTTGATCTTGTTTCCTTCTTTAGCATATCTTGTAGAATCCTCCATCTTTTGTAGAATTTCATAACGTCAAATTAGTCCATCTTGTTTCATTCTTTTGTTCTTTTGTCTCATCAAATCTATAAATCCAACAATCTTCCCCTATTTGATGATGACAAAACAAACAATGTTCTTGCACGAACTTCCCCTTAAGTTGAGAAGTTGAGATCATAGATCTCTATAAATGAAACAAGCTTCCTTTGTACCATGCCACACCAAGGATCTACAAGTTGCAAATCGTACCTATTAACATCTTCTTTCCCTTTTTGTCATAATCCAATAGGGGACAAAATATATGCAACTTTGATCTTTACAACCACGAACCATATATCAAAACTTCTAATCCAAGCATTCCACCAACTCAAATTACCCTCCATGACGCATAATAAGATAAATGAATTCAAGCAGTAGAAACTTAAACTAGCAATAGTAATAATGATTTAGCAGCAGTAAAAACCTTGACCTTAAGTGGTGCATGAATATATCCTGATGGTTAAACACTTTGTCAATTAAGCTTCCCCTGAAACTAATATGTTAACCATCTCTTGAATCTTTAAATTCTGTAGGCTTTTTGTAATGATTATTGATGAAGAAAACTAAGTATAACGAATTTGATTTTGAAGTAGAATAACACAAACTTGTGTCTTATATCTTGTACTATCTATGTGACGTTAAACTCATACCAAGACCAAAGTATAAGTAGATCGCAACCTCTTGACAAAATCCTCATCTTCTATGAGACACATAACCAAAGTGATAGCAAATGTGCACATTGAGCACCATAAGTTTGTAAATCACATACCTTTGCTAGATTTGACAAGTCTTCGCCACAACATTGTAAGTATGAACAAGTTACCTCCTACTAAAAGGTATAATAAGAACACGAACCCAAACAATTCCACTTCAACTTCAAATAGGCAATAAACAATCTTCTTCGTAATCAATTAATCCAAGAAATCCAAAACCGAGCCATTAAACACTTAAGAACATTTAAACCAAAATCAATATGTTCTATCCAAGATCTTTACCCAGCCGAGAACCACAAACATGTACTGTCTGATATTTGTTATGCTTAGCAGTTGAAACTTCTTCTAGCAGCTTTAACGCAAACAGTATTAATTTTCCTTTAAGCCCAATACTAGCAACACTAAGTTTCAACGCGATCACATACCATAAACATTCACGACATCAATGCTAGCAGTAGTATCACAAGCAATATTAATGTCAAGCAGCATTAAAAATTTAGGCAGCAGTAATCTTCCTTTGGCAGTACTAACAAACACAAGCAGTATTAATAAAACTTGGACGAGCAGTAGTAATGAACCTAGGCAGCACTAATACAAAGACTTTGTAGCACTAATAATAAGTATTAGCAGCTCTAAGATAAACGAGCAGCACTAAGTGGACTTTCAATATCACCGATACCATCACCACAACTTCCAACTCCAACAAACGCTTACCAGGAACATGTATATAAACCCTAACTTGGGTTTTGAAGCTCGCATATGACCAGATCCTTACCAGCATCCATAACGAACAACCTTAACAATAAATCACAGTCGCAAACCCTAAATAATTAGGATCCACGTCTGATATAAAAAGGCGATACATAAACCCTAGAAGTTAGGAGTTTCACATCATAACTAAAACAAACAGCAACACGGTGTGAAACAATCAACAGATTTAGGCTTCTTACGGCTTTTAATGATATTGAGAACCTCTTCATGATCAAATCATCATAAATCAGAAGCTTTAATCTTGCTGTTAAATCTCATTGAACTATCAATGTGATCATAACCTTTTTAGTATCAATAAGCTTTCCTATTGTCGTCTGGACACAATGATCTTTATTGTTGATGACTTGGAAGTCCAAAGATAAGCACTCTTCTGTTCCTTCTAAAAATGATCACCAAAGAACCATTTAAAACCTTTTTCTTGTCGTACGTCCTGATTGGAGAGAGTTTTCTTCATAATCGAATTAGGGTTTTGTGTCTTCTAAATCTTGTCTTGATTGTAGCAATATTAACCAAAAGAACCCTAATTGAATTACGAACCAAGAACTTGAAACCCTTTATCATGAAGAACCGAAAATCATACCTTTCTGTTTTACCGAATTAGGGTTTGGTAAAAACCTTAATTCATCGAATTTGATAGTTTATCGAAAAAGAAAATAGAAAATCAATACTTCTTTACCTTTTTAAATTCGATTGAAAAACCATGTAGAATCCTAGATCAAGAGCCCCGTGGCTCTGATACCACCTGATAGAACTAAAACATGTAATAGTTCTTAGGATCGTTTAAGCTCAATTTGATTAAAACTAATCTAGGATGAGCAATAACAAAGGCGGAATATTCAAAATAAAGAATCATTATTATTGTAACAAGGTTTTCATCATTATCTTCACTATAACAATTACTCCAAGCCCCAATTCTACTTTGATCAATAGTAGAATGGTTACATCTAACAAACTATATCAGGATCAAGTTACCTTGACCTTGAGGCTACACCACACAATAACTAGACGTCTACATCTCCCTTGGGATACACACACATACATTTTTTTCTGTGTACACCTAATAACACACTTGAATATCTCTTTATATAATAAAGATATCTAGGTTTTACAAAGGAATCATAATACAATAAGGAAACTAAATCTTTTCAAATCATAGTCATTATCTTTTCAAGCAACTCTTCAATGTTGATCTTGTTTCCTTCTTTAGCATATCTTGTAGAATCCTCCATCTTTTGTAGAATTCCATAATGTCAAATTAAACCCTCTTGTTTCATTCTTTTGTTCTTTTATCACATCAAATCTATAAATCCCAACACAGCCCCAACAGTACAAATGGAGCAGTTAATACTGCTCATGGTGCTACAATTGCTAGCACTCAAGCTACTACTGTTAACTCAACAAAAATTATAACTTGAGTGATGTTGTTATCTGTGCTTTCTTTGCAAGTCAACCAAACAGTCCATAACTTGACAATAAGGACTTGCAACAAATTTATCCTGATGATTTAGAAGATATGGACTTGAGGTGGTATAGATGGCTATAATAACAATGAGGGCAAGGAGATTCTTGAAGAACACGGGAAGAAAGCTTACTGTTAATGGTAATGAGACCATTAGGTTTGATAAGTCCAAGGTGGAGTGTTATAACTGCCACAAAAAGGTACACTTTGCAAGGGAGTGCAGGGCTCCAAGGAACCAAGAAAACAGGAATAAGGAGAACACAAGAAGGGTTGTGCCAGTAGAGATAACTACTTCTAATGCTTTGGTGTCTTGTGATAGTTCTGGTTATGATTGGAGTGATCAAGCAGAAGAAGGTCCAACTAACTTTGCACTCATGGCTTACTCTTCTACAAGTTCTAACTCTGAGGACAATCCATAAATAGATATACAAGATAAAGGATTGATTGATAGTGGATGCTCAAGGCACATGATAAGGAACATGTCCTATCTTACAGACTATGAAGAGATTGATGGAGGATATGTTGCCTTTGGAGGAAACCCCAAAGGAGGGAAAATCACAGGAAAAGGTACAAAAGTATGTGATGATGCAGGTAAAGCTAGAATTGAGTCAGTACATGGAAAAGATTACATTCTGCTACCATTATGGACTGCTGATCCACCATTCTCTCAAAGTTCAAAGAGTTTTCCTGATGCTGGATTCAAACCTTTAGGAGACGATGAAAAGAAGGTTACTGAAAAACCAGGAAAAAAAGGTGGTGATCCAAGAAAAGAGGATGAAAGAGATGATCAAGAGAAGGATGCTAGTGTTAACAACACTAACAATGTTAATGCTGCTAGCACAAATGAAGTTAATGTTGTTGGTAGAAAAGAAAGCATTGAACTTCTAGATGAACCAAATATGCCTGCTTTGGAAGATATTGTCTATTTAAATGATGATGATGAAGATGTTGGTACATAGGCTGACATGAACAATTTAGATGCATTTATGTCTGTCAATCCTATTCCAACTACAAGAGTACACAAATATCATCCAGTTGAACAAATTATTAGAGACTTGAATTTAGCGCCTCAAACAAGAAGAATGACAAAGAATTTGGAAGAACGTGGTTTTTTTAGTTCAGTTCAGCAAAGAACAAACCATAAAGACTTTCAAAATTGCTTGTTTGCCTGCTTCTTATCACAAGTAAAACCCAAGAATGTAATCCAAGCATTGCAGGATCTAAGCTGGATAGAAGCTATGCAGGATAAGCTTCTACAGTTTAAATTACAAAAGGTTTAGACCTTAGTGGATTTACCAAATGAAAAAAGGCCCATAGGCACTAAATGGGTCTTCAGGAATAAAAGAATTAAGAGAATTGGTGAGAATAAAAATAGAAAGAGAGATGTGTAAAAACAGAAAGAGTGATTTGGTGAGTAAAAGAATTAAGAGATGGTGAGATTAAAAACAAAAAGAGAGATGTGTAAAAACAGAAAGAGTGATTTGGTGAGTAAAAGAATTGAGAGAATTTGTGAGTTGAAAAACAGAAAGAGAGTTATGTGAAATAAAAAAACAGACAAAGTGATTTGGTGAGAAAAAGAATTGAGAGAAGTTGTGAGTTGAAAAACAGAAAGAGAGTTGAATATATTAAAAACAGAGAGTGTTTGGACTAGAATTGGAGTTAATGCTGGTAACTCAAAGTTACTGCTGCTAGGCATAACTTACTACTGTTGTTGAAAGTTAATGCTGCTAGGCAAAACTTACAACTGTTGTTGAAAGTTAATGCTGCTAGGCATAACTTACTACTGTTGTTGAAAGTTAATGCTGCTAGGCATAAACTTACTACTGCTGTTGAAAGTTAATGCTGCTAGGCATAACTTACTACAAAAGTTAATGCTGCTAGGCATAACTTACAACTGTTGGTGAACGTTAATGATGTTGAAGGTATTTTTATAAATACTTCGATTAAGGGTTGCATTCACTCATTTAATCGATTTCATTCAATCATATACTCTATAATCACAAACCCTGACTCAATTTCATCATTCATCATCAAAACCCAACACAATGACGACCCTATAGTTTGCTGATACTCACAATTTGGTCGAGTTTTTGTCTAAACCCGCTGAAAGTGAAGCGTTTGAGCAGATAGTGGATTTTTTAAATGCACTAACTGTGTACAAGCAGCGTTAACTACTGTTGATCCCAACTTAAGATATATTCCTTAGCTTGTAAAGATTAAGTTACTTTGGATAAATCCAAAAACAACTATGGTTGAAACTTTGTGAATACTAAAGAGTATGCGGAATCTACTCTTTAATACTTAGAAGAATATTAATGAAACAGTAAACTGTATGAAAAATGATATTACTGAAAAGCTCCAATATTATTATCAATAATACGAGTACTTTGTGTAGTACTAGGGTTTACAACCTTGAAGCTATGTATGAAAACTTAATAATCTCTTGTGTACATTCAAATTTCCATAAACCTGGATACTCTTTTATACACTAAGGAGTGCCTTTACAGATAACTACAAGTCTTCTATAATGTTAAACTTATACATATCTTTCTAACTATATAGAATATACTCTGAATAAGTCAATACAAATCTCTTGACACGTCTTTATCTCTTTAGCAGTCTTTAATCTTCATGCAGCAGTCTTAAGTCCTTCAGCAGTATTAAGTTAGTACTGGCAGTACTAACTTTCTTCTAGCAGTACTAACTAGTTAATACTAGCAGTTGTAACTTGAGCAGTACTAACTCTTGACTTGGCAGTACTAAGTATGAACACATTTAATTCCTAACAATCCTCCCCTAAACTTGTGATTTACCTCTAAATCATCAAGTTTCTTGAATTAAACCTTGTTCTATGAGAGGATTCTTCCAAACACTTTATCTTCTTGGTCTTTCAATCTGCATGAATATCTTCCTAAAGGAATTTTTTGAACATTCTCTTTAGTTTTTGTTGCACCAAAGAGCTTTTGAACTAAATCTGTGTAAGAACGCTCTTGAAACAGGATAGTCCCTTTCAACCAGCATGTAGATATCCATTCCATCCTTTGTAGATACATGATGCACCCTACATGTATCATACATTCTCCATGTTATATCATGAATATGTTTCTAAAACTTACATAACTCATCATCAGCATCAGGTTCAAACAGTCTCTTCAACTCTACCCAGATCTCTATTTCTTTATCTTCTGTTGGTTCTATTGAGTTGAACCTTTCTTGAACCAGACTGCATAGTTTGACTAAATCATCCCTGTCAAAAGTCTTTAGCATATCTTTAAAAACCTGATATACCTCTGTATGATTACCAACCCGGATGATTTTCCAGTACATTCTTGAATCTTCAGTGTAAACCTCCCAGTTAATGATTGGATATTTGGTTTGTAGGGCTTCAATATTCATCCCTTTTTCTGGAACTATGATCATCAATTGCTATAGCTCTTCTTGTGATAGATCATCTGACTTTTGCTTCTTAGAACTTTGGTGACCAAGTTCTTCTTCTGCAGCTCTTTTAGACATCACAGCTTTCTGACAGATTCAGTAAACTGCTGCCTTTTGTAACTTTCTCTGCTACTAACCTATAACTGCCTCTTTCTATTTTAGTCTCCATGGGGTACAAAAGTGTTTGCTTCTCCTCATTCGTTGTTTCTAATAAGTCCTTGATTCTCATTAAAGGAATGTATCTTTAATTGTGCATTTTATATTTCCTTATGCTTGATTTAATTGGACATATAAGTCCTCTTGTTGAGCTTGAGTCATGGTTGTTCCTTTTTGCTTCAGCGTTTTTGTGCAGCAAAATATCCTTTTCTTTGATGATAAGATCTACAAGCACATCTTTGATTGATCTTCTTCCACTGACTTTTCTCTTGCCTTTGTCTGTTAGTCTTTCTGAACTAACTCTTCAGAAGTCTTAAACTCTTGCTCTTAATGTCTTCCTTTTTTACATAGAATAAAGATCTAGCTCTTAATTGTACTCTGGCAATCATTTGCCTCTTTTCTTCATCAAACTCCATCTTTAGTCTGCAGCTGTCTCTAGATCAAGTCTTCTCTTTTTCTTGTTGCTTTTTGTCTTGGTCCATAGCCGATTCAAATCTTCCAATTAGACCTTTTACCTTTATCTTTTGTTTTTGGCTGACTTTTTCTGATGTACACTAAACTTTCAGCATCACTGAACAAAGCTCCAATATTATTATCAATAATACTAGTACTCTATGTAGTACTAGGGTTTACAACCTTGAAGCTATGTATGAAAACTTATATCTCTATTGTACATTCAAAACCATAACCTAGGATCTCCTTTTATACACTAAGGAGTCCTTTACAAGATAACTACAAATCTTCTATAATGTTAAACTTATATGTATCTTTCTAACTATATAGAATATACTCTGAATAAGACAATACAAATCTCTTGACACGTCTTTATCTCTTTAGGAGTCTTTAATCTTCATGCAGCAGTCTTAAGTCCTTCAGCAATATTAAGTTAGTACTGGCAGTACTAACTTTCTTCTAGCAGTACTAACTAGTTAATACTGGCAGTTGTAACTTGAGTAGTACTAACTCTTGACTTAGCAGTACTAAGTATGAACACATTTAATTCCCAATAACTACTTAGAAAGTTTTCTTCAATCTTCACCAGCAGTACTAAGTTACACTAGCAGTACTAACTTTACTTTTGCGAGTAGTAACAATTACATTTAGATTGTACTAACATTACTAGCATTAGTAACTAGCAAGTTGTAATATACACTGTAGTAAGTAACTTACTCTAGCAGTAGTAACTAGCATGCTAACTACTTAGCATATTTATCATAAGATTTACTAACTCACTAATTTATAACTTTGCAGCATACAATTAATCCCTTAACTACAGTAACTTCAAAGAGGACTTTTAATCCCAACATCTCACCTAAATTGATATTTATCTTCATAACATCATCAAGTTTCTTCATTATAAGCTTTATCAATTATTAGGAGGATGCTTATCAATACTTCACTGTTTCTTTGTGCTGCTTTTCATAAGCTTAAGAAGTGTTAAGCCATAATTCATGGCAATGATCAGTTTGAAGCTTCCTATTCAGATCTGTGTAATTATTGCTGGTGTAAGAGGATTATCTCTTCTAACCAAGCATAATATGAAGCATGTCTTGAACACCTCAACAAAGTGTTACTCCAAGGAAATCAAATAATTTCCAAATCAACACTTTGTTTCCAAGTAGATTCCTCCACATTGTATCTTCTATATTATGCTTAAACATTGTCTTTAGATCACCCCATAGTACTCTCTCATATCCCTCTTCTGGTCTTGTATATCCATGCTTAGCTTTTTACTAATTCACAAAGTTTCCAATACTTCCTTGTTCAAAATCTTTTTAAGCAGCTGAATCATTGATGAAGTACCTCCTTAAATTTCCATTTGGCTCCTATGAATTGATAGTAGCAATTCCTATTCCTTCTTTAATGATATTCCAATCAACGATGCTGGGAGCTTATTAGCTAAAGGCCCCTGTTATAGCATCAAACTGCTACCTCGCTTTCATCAGAAATGACCTTCACATCATACTTTTGAAGCTCAAAATTGTTGGGATTAAAGGCTTCATACAACTTTGTATTGCGGGTTCAACTTATTTCTGCCAGAGATGACTTTAGTACTGTCAAGCTTAGTTAGTACTTCTAGTATAAATTGTTAGTACAACCAGTTTATTAGTACTTTTAGTTAGTACTGTTAGTTATATAGTTAGTACTGCTAAAATGATATGCATGAGTTATATTAGGAATAGTGTGCACTGATCACTTGACGCGTTTTGTAAGGCCCATTAGGGTTTCCTTGTGTATAAAGGAACCCTAAGGCTTAGGATCTAGATATCAGTTTTCATATTTGTATTCATAGATTTGCATAGCATAATAGTTAGTGTTCATAGCTATTTTGTAATTCAATATCAGTTTTTAATATATTGAAGAGTTTGTAAGATCTTGTTTTTACTGTTTCATTGTTCTTCTTTTGTATGCAACCAGATTCCGCATAGTTTGTGATATTCTTAATCTTAGTTTCTACTATAGTTGTCTTGGATCTATCCAATATAACTAAGCTTTAAACAAGCTAAGTAAAGATCTGTTCAAAAGGGATCAACAAGTGGTATCAAAGCTTGTTGAGAAACTCTGAATAAGAAGAACACTATATCTACACAAGATCAAAGATAAGATGGAATCACAGTCAGAAACTACCCAAACAGTGTTTGCTACTAAAAAATCCTAGTACTTAAAAACTGGGAGGACATTATCTCGAAGCATGAGAATGGAGCAATATCTTACTCATACTGATTATACTCTTTGGGAGGTTATTGTGAATGGTGATACACCTGTTGTTGCATCAGCTAGTGCTGAAGGTCCTATTCCTCTTAAAACTGCAGAACAAAAGCTGGCAAGAAAGAATGAATTAAAAGCAAAAAGCACTCTGTTGTTGGCCATTCCTGATGAGCACCTATTGAAGTTTCATGGAATCAAGGATGCAAAGACCTTATGAGAAGCAATTAAGGCCAGGTTTAGAGGCAACAAAGAATTAAAGAAAATGCAGAAAACCATTCAAAAGCAACAATATGAGAATTTTACTGCATCAAGATCTGAAAGACTGGATAAAACCTATGATAGGTTTCAGCAACTTCATCAGCCAATTGGAAATTTTTGGTGAAGTTATTCCAGGAAGATGCAAATCTTAAGTTGCTAATAAGTCTACCTAATAAAAAATCAGCTTGGAACAATATTGCCTTGATCATGCGTAACAAAGCTGATCTAGATGAGTTGAGCATGGATGATTTGTACAACAACTTGAAGGTGTATGAAGCTGAGATTAAAAGCCAATCAAGCTCAAGCTCAAACTCTCAGAATGTGGCTTTTGTATCTTCAGAAAACACTAGCAGTACTAATGAAGCAGTTAATATTGCTCATGAAGTTTCTACTGCTAGTTCACAGGGACAAGCTTCTTCCTCAACTTATGCTGATGATGTCATGTTTTCCTTCTTTGTTAATCAATCTAATAGTCCATAATTGGACAATGAAGATCTGGAGCAGATTGATACTGATGATCTTGAAGAGATGGATCTCAAATGGCAGGTGGCCATGCTTACCATGAGGGTGAAGAGATTCTTAAAGAAGACAAGAAGAAATCTGAATTTCAATGGCAAAGAAACTGTTGGCTTTGATAAGACAAAGGTTGAATGTTACAACTACCACAGGAGGGGTCACTTTGCTAGAGAAGGCAGGATACCAAGGAACCAGTGGAACATAAATGGAGACAATACAAGAAGGGTTGTACCCGTGGAGACTCCTGCTAATGCCTTGGTTGTTACTGATGAGATGTGTTGTGATTAGAGCTTTCAGACTAAAGAAGGACCCACAGACTTTGCTCTAATGGCCTATTTGTCTTCAGGTTCATCCAGTTCATCAAGCTCAATTACTAAGTCCCAAAATTGCTCTAAAGAATGTTTAGAATCTTATCAATCTCTTCAAAAACAGTTTGATCAACAACGCGATGTTCTAAATAAAACTAATCTAGAAATAATAACTTATCAATTAGGCTTAGAATCATTAGAAGCTAGAATTGTTGTTTATCAAAAGAATGAAGCTGTTTATGAGGAAGACATTGCATTTTTGAAATATGATGTTAAGGTAAGAGATAATTCTATCACATAGCTTAAAAATCAGTTAGCAGAGGCTTTAAAAGAAAAAGATGATTTAAAACTTAAATTAGAGATGTTTAAAACATCATCTGTGAAGCTAACTAAACTGATAAACAGTCAAATAAGTGTTAATAACAAGTTTAGTGTTGGGTTTGACAGTTAAATGAATGAAAATGAATTGAATGATTGTCATCTGAATAAAAATGAAGTGTTTGAAAGTGCATTTGATAGTAGTGTGAATGAGACTGAAGAGGAAAATAATCAAGTAAATGATAGGTTTAAGAAGGTTGCGGGATATCATGCAGTTCCCCCTCCCTCACTAGAACTACATGCCCTCAGACTGACTTGTCCTTTGCTGGGATTAGATGATTTCTGTCTATAAGACTAATGTGAGTGAAACTATCACTAGTGTGCCTAGAAATGAATCAAATGCATCTAAGTCTAGTAAGGATAGTTTGGAACAACCTAAAGATGTTAGGCCTAGTGCTCATACTAATCTCATATCTTCGGATACTGAGAAACTCCAGGTTGGACTGAAATCTCATTCTCAAACATCATCTCATCAAGTACAACACACCAAAGGTCTAGAGCAACGACTTTATCATTGTTAAAGCCAAACCTGCTCGGTTCAAAACAATAAATGAATTTCTTTCAGGAGTACATGGACGGTTAATATTTGTATGACATCTCAAAGAAAGATTTTTGTCAAGGAAGTCATTTGATACTCTTGCTGATCATCTCCAAGAAGTAATGGTCGAATCATTACCCACTATGGTTGATACGCACATTAAGGAGCAGGTGAAAAAGCAAGTTCCTGAGCAGGTTAGAGATCAAGTTCCAGTATATGTAGCGGAAGGGCTGATTATGGAAAGACAAAAGACTAAAGAAGAGATGGAACAGATGATTTCTAAAGCTATCTTACAAGAGCGTGGGAATATACAGGCTGAAATCTCCTCACAAATTCAGAAAGCAATTGACCATCACATTCCTTCTCAAGTTGATGCGTCAGTACGAAGTTATATGTCTGGTCACATCCTTCATGTTCACCCAGCTCAAACACAAACACTATATGTTTTTTCTAGAACAACAATATCAACTATATCTCTTTATGAAAGACAGTCCTCAATTGCAACAACAAGGACATAGCAATATGGCTTGCACTTCAGATGAAGTTTGAGAATCTTCAGGTACCACAAACTACATGTAGACCTTCTGCCGTTCGCCCAAGAGATCAGGACGATCCTCATGATGATGCTCATCCTAAGGGGGAGAATAGTGCAAAGCGGCAGAAGACATCTGAGTACGAAGTGTATGTGTCTGGAGAGTCATCATCTGGACAAGTCAATGAAGAGGAACGAGGTCCTTCTACTTCAGGTAATCAAGAGCAAGAAGATGATTATGATTTCTGGACTGATTCTTATGCTTCAGATGATGATGAAATACCAACAAAGCAAGTGTCACAAGATATTATGGAAGAAGTATCACTGACTATTGATGAAGCAAAGTTAAAGAAAATGGCAGATGAGATGTTGAGACAAAGATGTACTTCAGGAGATGAGCATCAATATCATATTGATCAGATGGAGAATTTCTTGCAAAGTGATATTGTTTGGGAAAGTAGAAAGGAAATTATTGTCTCTCTACATCCACGAAAGACCACACTCTCTTCAAGCTGTCAAGAGATCCGAAGTCCAGCACTATCTTTGATAAATCAAGACCTTTTGTATCTGAAGAAGGAGTTCAGGGCCTGAGAAAATCGTATTGTCACTTCATAAGTTTCTAGCAATCATCTTTAATGATGATGATATCGAAGAACACACTTCCATATGGGTGAATAAGTGTGTTAAGAAATTCAATCCTTATGCTCGATATGGTGTTGAACATTGGACCGAAATCCTCATGCAAAGTCTGTCTACTTCGGAACAAAAAGAGCCTGGGGGAACAAATGAAGATGTTTATTTAATCAAAGATCATTCAAGTTATCAGAATACTGGGATATTGGGTCATGATCACAAGTTTGTCACAGAGATTGGTGCTAGAAGAGATAATGTGTGAATTGTGTGATTACCAAAGCCTGATACAAGAAACTTCATTAAGAATGATATTGAGGATATGTATTTGCTGATTATGAATGGCAAGGTTCCTGACTATGCAGAAACAGGGTTGCTATGGTCTTTATCAGTATTCATCAGAAGTTCAGTGATATGGGAAAGAGTGCATGATTTTTAGCTTGGAATTGAAAGTTATCAACAGAAAGTTAATCTCACTGCACCAACAATGTCTTTCCTAGGAGTTGAAAAGCACAGAATGTTCCTCTATCTATCTTATGAGCCCATGCATGGAATCATATACAAGAATATCAAGAAAGAGAAATGGTGTGAGACATTCAGAGATTCATAAGTTTTGTGATGCAACGTTGAACAGAGTACTAGAATGATTAAAAAGTTACAATAATGATGTGAAGTATGGTTATGTAGAAAGAGAACTCACCAATGATGAAGTTGAGTATCTAAAATTGTTCCAAGAAGAGATTGAAGTTAGATTGATAGCATCGTATAAATCAAATTGAGAAGATGGGAGATGTTTGTGAATGGAAGACTACTTGGAACTGAAGCGAACGCCAAAATAATTGACCCTTGGGGGAGATTGTTAGGTTCATTAAAAAGTGTCGATTATGTGGGTTTTAGTTAATAGTCTTTCTTTTGTTTTAGTATTAAAAGTAGTTTGTAAATAAGGTGTATAATGCTAATAGAATGAAATTAGCATAAAATTACCAAGATTAGGGACTAGAAGTGAAAAATAAAGGAAGGGAATGCTCCTTCCTTCTCCTATAAATACCCCTCTAATCATCATTAGAGGGTGATGCTTTGTAATAAACATTTTCCCTTTTCCCTCTATTTATAACATTTGAAATTTGAATACTTTCCCTCCATTACTATTCTCTCTAAGCTTCCATGATTGATAATGTATGATTCAAGATAATAAGATCCTATCAAGTATATAAGGTAATATCAATAATAGTATAGGTACAGTATTCCGTAAGGATTTAGGAGATTATTTTATTACACAAAGTAAAATTCAAACCTTTTCCGAGTCGTATCCCGACGAAGCGTGAATTGAAAATCGGTTAAGTTCGTGATCGCGTGCTTTGAATGATTTCAAGGATTTTGATTTTGGATTCTAATTCTACTTATGGAAATGCAAAAAAACAATTAAAAGCAAGCAAACAACTAAGGCAAATAAGATTTAAACATAAAAACGACAACGGGAATCCTAAAACGCCACTAATTACCTAAATTATTAAAATTTAACCCTAAAAATTATTTTTTTTATTTTTTATAAGTCCTAAATGATATAAATTATTTTTAGAAAAGGTAATTATTTTTTTTGACTTTTATTTTATTTATTATGAATTAAAAACACTTTTAAACTAAATAAAATATTAAAAATAGTAAACAAATTTATGAAAATCCAGGAAAATTACTGAAAATACTTTAAGCTATAACTAATCTAAGAAAAATAAGAACTGGAAATAAGCTATGTTAATAAGTTGCTAAATAAGCATTGACAAGCTAATAAGCTAAACCTGAAAACAACCTTATAAAAGAAAACTGGCCCAAGGATCTTATGAAAAAGACCCAAGGGCGCAATGGTAAGAGTGTGTGTGTGTGTGTGTGTGAAGGCAAGGTCGCAGGTTCGAGTCCTGGCCCTTGCTTTTTGCTATTTTTTTGAATTTTTTAAGAAAAATCTAACAATAAGCTGACACTAACTAACTTTAATGAAGACACTTTTTTCAGAACCTAAGAATAAGCCAGAAATAAGCAATGCAAAGTCACATATTACTAAAAAGCCTTTTTTTAACACTAAGCCTAAACTGTTAGGCTTTTTAAAGACTTAATAAGCAAATGACAACTCAATAAGCTAAAGCATGCTTATTCCTATACCTAATAAGCACTTATGAACACAAATGAGCCAAAATAAGTAAGCCTGAGATGCTCTTAAAAAGCTGAAAACAAGGGACACTAAAGAGACTCTAGACAAGATTTTAAGCTCACGTTAAGACTCAATAAGATCATACAAAAAAACTAGGAAACCTAAAACAGATTGAAACTCATATAAGGAGAACATAATTAAGCAATTATTAAGGAAATTGGGTACAGAAATAAGCTAAACAAAAGTCTTAAAGAGATGACAGTCTAAGCTAATTTTTTTGGTTTTTTGACATTTAAGACCGATTTTTAACTTATATTTAAACACTTAATAAGCAAAACTAAATTTAGAAAACTAAAATAGATTAAAACAATAAATTAATTAACAAAATCAAACTAAACTTAAGCTGTTAAAACCACTAAATAAGCTAATATCCTAAGATGGATCAGTCTGCCCCTATCATACTTCGTTTGGCTTATTTTTAGACTTTTAGGCACTTTTTAGATAAAAATGAGGACAAATAAGCACTAGGTATAGCGGAAACCATAAACGATTAAAACTCTAATATTAATGGAGCTTTATTACAAATTTCAGACTTAATATCAATGCTTAATCAACTAAAATTACTATTTAAAATTAAGATTTGCACAGCTTGAGAATGACTTGACACTAGTCAGATTTTTGACCTAAAACTTAAAGGACAAGTGCATTCTTAACCCCAACTCAATCCACTGCATAACAAACATGAAATTAACACCAATTAGACACTAATTAAGATCTGAGCAAATAAGCTTTGTTATGAAACCTAAAACACCACAGATTCAAACCTTTGGTAAAGTAAATCTTAATGAGATTCTACACTTTAAAACGAAAATCAACTGACTTAAGCTTAATTTGAGCTTAATTAAAACTGACTAAAGGCAAAACGCAAGCAGTAGTACTAACTCAAGTAGTACTGCTTAGTGCCAAACACCCCATTTAAATCTTAATAATCAACTTATAAGCTTAAAACAGTTAAATTAAGCTCACTTATTGAAATAGGATTAATAAACTAAGCCTATTAATAGACAATAAAGCAAAAAATTGTAGAGGAAGTTAAGCACTGATTCATAAGCTACTAGAATAAGCAGTCTTAACTATTATTTAAGCAGTTTTAATGAAAACACACATTAAACTATATTTAAACTAAAGACTAAACATATTAAGCAAATATTAGACAGAATAAGCAATAATAAGCAGTAATAAGCAGAATAAAGCAAACTACAAAGCAATGATAGAAATTGAGCTACAAAAGTAAAGTGAGTAGTACCTTTTTGTCCCAGCTAAACAGGGACTTACTTGCTCTATAGAGCTTAAGTCAACAAGCTAGCTTATGAAATAAGCTAAGAATAAGCCCCAATAAGCCCATCAAATCAAGCTTATCTTCCTATTGGCTTATTCAAGAAATTTTGGTGAATTTGAGTGAACTGCTTATTCAGTTAAGTTATAAGCTAACTTAACTGAATAAGGATTAGCTTATTTTATGACAAGGGCTTATTAAGCTTATTAAGTGAATTCCAAATATATTTTAACAAATTTGCATAAAGGTAAATTCTGAATTCACAACAATTTAAAACAAAATTGCAATTTTATTAATGATTAAAACATTACAATAGTTTGAAAGAGGAAATTACAAATTAAAAACAATAAGCTAAAACTTTAAGCTAAAAACTAGAAACCTCTCAGCTGTGTGAGTAGGTCTTTTTATATAGTGACGAGGGGAAGATCAGAACCTAAGATGACCATCTTCAATCTTGACCCTTCAATCCAATAAATCCTATCTGAGCCCTTGATTAGCCTCCACGCATCATTACCCAATCATTGGCCTTGGGATTGCCAACCTGGCAGGCTAAAAACGTCATTACTTGCGTCATGTGTCAGGGTTGTCAGCTTCTAGAAACAAAGGATGGTGTGTGTGAGTGGGTGAAATGTTTTTACCCTGTGCGTGTGTTGTTATGTGTACAAGGGAGGGAAAATATGAACTGTCTCAAGAACAACTACAACGGCTAATGATCATAGTTCTAGAAGAAGGGATGAATGTTGAAGCCCTACAAACCAAATACCCAATCATTGACTGGGAAGTTTACACTGAAGACTCAAGAATGTATTAGAAGATCATCAAAGTAGGTAATCACACAGAGGTATACCAGATCTTTGAAGATATGCTAAAGAATTTTAACAGGGATGATCTAGTCAAACTGTGAAGTCTAGTTCATGAAAGATTCAACTCAATAGAACCTATTGAAGATAAAGAAAGAGAACTTTGGGTAGAGTTGAAGAGGTTGTTTGAACAAGATGATAATGATATTCTATGGAAGCTTCAAAGGTATATGCATGATCCTTTGAAATGGAAGTTATATGATACATGTGGTGTTCATCATGTGTCTACAGAGAGAGTACATAATATTTTTATGCTGGTTGAGAAAGATTATCCATTGACAAGAGCACTTATGACTTTGATGCTGAGTAACAAGCTGCAAGTGGATGAATATTCAGTGATGGCAGATGAGCTTTTAAGGAAAATCTTTATACTAGCAAACAGGCCAAGACAGTAAAGTGTTTGGAAGCATCCTCTCATCACAGATGGTTTAATTCAGAGAAACTTGTAGATTTGAATGACAATCACAAGTTTAGGGGAGGATTTGTTGGGATTTTTAAAAAAAAACGGCTTCTTCAACTTTATATTGCTGGTTCAACTTAGTACTGCCAAGAAAAGACTTAGTACTGTCAAGCTTAGTTAGTACTGCCAGTACAAATTGTTAGTACTACCAGTTTATTAGTACTTTTAGCTATATAGTTAGTACTGCTAAAGTCATATGCATGAGTTATATTAGGAATAAATATGCATGATCACTTGACGCGTTTTATAAGCCCATTAGGGTTTCCTTGGTGTATAAAAGGAACCCTAAGGCATAGATCTAGTATATCAGTTTCATATTAGTATTCTAGTTACATGCAATCATAGTTGTATTCATAGCTATTTTATATCCAATTAGTATTCAATATATTAAAACTTTAGTAAAGATCTTGTTTTTACTGTGTCATTGTTCTTTTTAGTATTGCAAACTAGATTCCGCATAGTTTGTGATATTCTCAATCTTAGTTTCTACTATAGTTGTCTTGGATCTATCCAATATAACTAAGCTTTAAACAAGCTAAGTAAAGATCTGTTCAAAAGGGATCAACACAGCTGTTTCTTTATCATCTTCCATCTTTTGTTTCTTTGAAGGCTCTTAGTCTAGCTCATCACCTGCTCTTTTAAACTGCTTTCTTCTTTTGTCTTACTGCCTTCTTCTCTTACTTCACTACCTCCCACCAATTCTGTATTCATATCAACAAACATGTTTACCCTTTTCATGGATTTATCAAATAACTCTTGAACATTGGCAAATGACTTAGTCTTCAAGTCTTTGGGCTTCCATCCTGCCATGTTTTTCAGATAGGTGCACATTATACTCCTTTGTTGAGCTTTTGTGGGTGGTCTATTTATCCTTTCTTATGATCTCTTAGCTGCAAAGTGCTTCCTCCTTTTCTCCAAGAGTTGTTAAAACAGTTTAGACTTTTCTTCAGTTGTCACTGTTTGTTCCTCTTTCTTGCTTTTTTTTACAGTACTTTGAGCTAATTCATTGTCAGTCTCAACCTTATCCTGAATATCATTCCATTGTGCAATTAAGGCAGCATTGGCATTTCTTTTTCTCTTGCAATCCTCTCTTCCTCATCAAATTGAGCTTGTAGCCTTATAGCTTCTTGTTCATCAAAGAGGACTTGATCTTTCTTCTTCATCTTAAAAGGTTCTTCAACCATTATATCTTTACCATTGTCCTTTGCAGAAGTTATTGGTGTTTTTGTTGTTGTTATTGATTCACTTGGCTCTTGCATAACAAGCCATTTTGTCTTGGGTCTTGCACTCTTCAACTCTGCTAGTGTTTGAACCAAAGTAAGTTCAACATTAGTTATTGTAGCAGCAGTTGGACTGGCAGTACACTAATCTCAACACTAGCAGTAGAAACTACTTCACCAGCAGTAGTAACTGGATCAGCAGTACTAACTTCCTTTTTAGCCACATTAATCTCTTTTTCAGCCATATCATGTCCTGCAAACACTTCTTCATCATCAAGAACACCTGTATCAAACATTAGATCATCACCATACCTCCCTTGAGTTTCATCAACCAATGTAATCTCTACATCTTTATCAATGTCATTAATTTTCCTCCCTTGTTTGGATGCATCCTCCTGATCACCCAAACTAGCTTCATCAGAGGAAATCACTCTTGCAGATCTACCAACCTTGTATAATCTTTTGAGCTTGTGAGGTATTGACCCTCCTTTCTTCTCTAACTTCTTTACTCTCAATTTCAAACTTGTAATCTCCTGAGCTTGAGCAGTCTTTGTGTTCTCCAGGTCAAGAACTCTTTGTTGCAATTTGATACAAAATTCCATCAATTCATTGAGTTTCAGTCTATCCTCGTCACTTTGAGGTGTGTTAACTCCTGTGAGCAGTGAATCATTGGAAGTTTTAGATACATTCTCAAACCCAGTTTGAGAAATAGTATCCCCCATAGTTTCTTGGCGCCTGGGACCACTACCTGAACTAGTTCCTAAGGAACTTAGTTCATTAAGTGTTGCCTTGGATTGGGTCTTATTGGTGTTACCCCTATCCTGCTCTGCATCTAAGCTAGTAGTAGTAGTGGCAGCCCTTTCCAAACTGTCATCTATCTCCTCATAAACAGCCTCATCTGCAACATTGTCTATAAGACCACCAGGCTGAGGTACCTCAGTGTCCTTTCTCTTTGGCTTCCTAGGTTTTTGTTTCTTTTGAGGTTGAGATGTTGATGGTTGAATAATGATGGGTGTGTGATGGGGATCAGTAGGATTTGCTAAACATTCACCTATTTCTTCTTGAGCTTAACATATACTTATGCCAGAAGTAATTCCTTGCCTTCCTTACGGATGAACAAAGTAGGATCCACTAAACCTTTAGAGAAGTCTTGGGATATCAAGAATGAAGACAACATGTCACACCATGAGCGTGGAGCTTGTTTCAACTCATTAAGAGCTTTCTTTAGCTTGTACACGTAATTGGGTTATCTAGATCCACAAAACTTATCCAAGTTCTTCACCTTTCGCTTTGAAAAGTTGAAATTGTGGTTATTTAGCTAAGTAGGATAATTGTAGAAGAACCTTGTGCTTACTAAATTATTCCATGCAGTAGTTTGAACTTAGGCAATGCAAATGGTATCAATAAGGATTTCCATTGAGGAGAAAAGAATGCCTTATAAAATGTAAGCTTATGAGAAAGTTTTTCATACCCTATTCTTGTAAGTTCTTTAAAAATTATAGCATTTAACAAGCAATCCGTATCTTCTTCATCATTCATTGACAAGGTCACGTCCTAACAGATGCTATACCGTATTGATTATTCTTCCTTCATGTCATCTACTAGGGCCCATGAAACTGTACTTCCCCATTAACCGTCTTTCCCCTGACACGATCAGCTCAGGAATTGTTCCAATCCCCGCTTCACCGAGCCCCCCCCCCCTATACTAAGTGATGATCGTTAGTGTATATTTGATAGGGTTTGCATTCAGAAAATCAACAATTTGTTCAAACCCTTCACTTTCTGCGGGTTTAGACAAAATGCGACCAAATTGTGAGTATTAACAAACTGTAGGGTCGTCTATGTGGGTTTTAATTGTTGATTGATGAAATTGAGTTTAGGGTTGGTGATTAGAGTGTATATGATTGAATGAATTGATTTTAATGAGTGACTGAAAACCCTTAATCTCAAAGTATTTATGAAAATACCCTCAACAACATTAACGTTCACAGCAGTTGTAAGTTTATGCCTAGCAGCATTAACTTTCAACAGACAGTTGTTAGTTATGCACCTAGCTAGCATTAACTTTTAACAGCGTAGTAAGTTTTTGCCTTGCAGCATGAACTTTCAACAGCAAAGACAAGAGTAGTTAAGTTATGCATAGCAGCATAACTTTTAATAGCAGTTAGTAAGTTATGCTAGAGCATTAACTTTGAACAATAGTAGTCAAGTTATGCCTGCAGCATTAAACTTTTAATTCCAGTCAAACTCTCTCTCTGTTTTTAATATATTCAACTCTCTTTCTGTTTTTCAACTCATAAACTGTCTCTCAATTCTTTTTCTCACAAAATCAATACTTGGTTTTTAATATTTACACATCTCTCTTTTTGTTTTTCAACTCACAAATTCTCTTAATTCTTTTACTCACAAATCACTTTGTCTGGTTTTTCACATCTCTCTTTCTGTTTTATTCTCACCAAACTCTTCTCATTTTGTTTACTCACGATTTTCACAATGTTAATTATACAGCAGTATTAGTATAATCTGACAGATTAATTGCAGTATTAAGTTAACTCGGCAGCATAATTTATACTTAACAACATAAACTTTTAATGACATGGAATTAACAGTATTAATTTATACTAAAAAATCTACAAAACATAAAAGAGATAAAAGATTTTAGGATTTAGCATTCCAATACTTGCAATCAAATATTGAACCCCTACTTACATCAAAAAGCTTTTGTAAGTAAATTTGCTACATTTTGTAAGTTTATGGATTTTAACCATACGGAATCAACTTCTTTTTCATTGCAATCCCTAATTAAGTGAGTCTAATCTCTATATGCTTTGTTTTTGAAATGAAAAAACAGGTTTTTAATTATGCAAATAGTACTGTTATTATCGATAAGATTTTTTGTATGCAAATATTGTACCCATAATCATGTAATTGATTTGAATCCAAAGCACTTGTCTACAAGTAAAATTGTTGCAGCCACATATTCAGCTTCTGTTGTAGAATTTGCAACCACAATCTGTTTCTTTGCATTGCCTGATATTATGATCTACTTCCAAGGAATTTATAAATTTGTTGTAGATCTTTACTATCAAGCTTTGCTCCAGCATTAATCAACTATCAGTATATTGCTAACAAATCAAGGGAGATCTGAATGGGAATACCAAAGGAACAATTGTGTGTTGACTTTTTAAGTACCTAAAATCCTTTTCACAGCATGGAGATGTGACACTTTTGGATTGACTTGGTATCTAGCACAGGCACACACTGCAAACATAATGTCAGGTCTTGACGAAGTAAGATACATCAATGAACCAATCATTGATCTATATAAATGAAACATCCACTTCTTCACATCTTCATCCTTGAGCAAAAGCTTTTGAGTTTCATAGGTGTGTTGTTGTCTTGACATCAAATAAAATCCAAATTTCTTCAAAATGTCCAGTCAGAGACTTATCTTGACTGATAAAATCCCATCATTCTTCTGCTTCACTTGCAGTCTAGAAGTATGTGAGTTCACCCATAGACTCATCTGAAACTTCTTATGCATCATCTTCTCAAACTCAGTGCATAATGACTTCTTTGTAGAGGCTAAAATGATTATCATCTGCATACACTTGAACTAACAAGAAATATCACCTTTGTCCCTATGATAAACAAAGTCTTTGTCTATCTTTCCTCTCTGAAACTTTTGTCCAACAAATATGTGACATGGTATTCATACCAAGCTCAGGGAGCTGATGCAGGTCCATTAAAGTGCGCTTTTCTACTTTGGGGTAGACTCTGTCATGGAAGTCTGGATCTTCAAATCTTGGTGGTTGACAAACATAGACTTCCTTTTCTCAATCTTTCCATAAGATAAAACACTCTTGACATCCATCTGGTATACTACAAAGTCTTTAAATGAGGCATAGGCTAAGAATAGCCTAATTGCTTCAATTCTTGCAACAGGGGCAAAGACCTCTTCATAGTCAATCCCTTCTTCTTGTGTGTACCCTTGAGCAAAACCAATCTTGCTTTATTTTTAATCACAATTCCTCTTTCATCCTTTTTATTCCTGAAGACCCATTTAGTGCCTATGGGCCTTTTGCCATTTGGTAAATCCACCAAGGTCCAAATAAAAAAAACCTTTTGTAATTTAAATTGTAGAAGCTCATCCTGCATAGCTTCTATCCAGCTTGGATCCTGCAATGCTTGGATTACCTTCTTGGGTTCTACTTGTGATAAGAAGCAGGCAAACAAGCAATTTTGAAAGTCTTTATGGTTTTTTCTTTGCTGAACTGAACTAAACAAACCATGTTCTTCCAAATTCTTTGTCATTCTTCTTGTTTGAGGTGCTGAATTCAAGTCTCCAATAATTTGTTCAACTGGATGATCTTTATGTATTCTTGTAGTTAGATTAGACTGACTTGGATTGTTGCATCAAATTCTTATGTCACCTCTGCACAACATCTTCGCTTCATATCGGAATAAGACAATATCTTCCAATTCAGGCATATTTGGATCATCTGGAAGTTCAATGCTTGTTTTTCTACCAACAACATTAACTTCATTTGTGCTAGCAGCATTAACATTATTAGTGCTGTTAACATTATCATCCTTCTCTTGATCAATAATTTCACTATCTCTTTTCTTGGATCTTATCATACCTTCTTTCTCATCACTCTTGAAGGTTTGGATCCACTCATCAGGAGAAGTCTTTGAATTTAAAGAATTTGTGGATCGAGCAGTCACAATGGTTGCATAATGTAATCCTTTACCAGGTACTGTTACATCTAGCCTTTACCTGCATTTCATTACATGCTTTTGTACATGCATTACCATGTAGACCGTTTTCCTGCAAAACTGGCTTGATAATTCATGACTTTGTTGAGTTGCATATATCAAAAAGCACCATTTGGTCAAACTTCCTATAATATTAGGTGTATTCTTATAATATGGAACATGCAGGTTACTCTATCATACTTCCTAGTTTACTGTTGATTACTCTATATGACTTTACTATTGATTGAGTACCCACAACATAAGAATTTCTTCATCAGCCATTACATCAACTTACCTAAGTGGATCTATGGTATGAGAATAGTAACAGGACACCCAAATAGTTTCAGACATCCTAAAATGGTTTTTTTACAAGAAAAAGTCACTAGGGGTCTGGTTATGAGGCTTAGTTTATCTAATACCCTATTTTGCACTTAGCAATACAGTTATTACTGTTCAGCCCAAAATGTAGTAGGTACCTTAGAAATCAGCTAGCATTTCCTAGCAGCCTTAATTGTGTTCTATTTTGTCTCTTGGCTACTCCATTTTTGGTAAGGGTTCTATGCTAACTAAATTCTTCTTATACCCTTTTCTCTCACAAAACTGATTCATCTCCTTATTCTTGAACTCAGTTCCATTGTCACACCTAATTACCTTAACTCTTTGATCTATTAGATTTTCTACTCTATGTTTTAAGGACTTAGTATACACTTGTCTCATCCTAGTTGCCCAGAAAGGAAAAACCCAACTATAACCTCTACAGTAAATCATCTGTGACATCTAGGCATACATAATTTTTCATTATGATTTTTACTAATAAATTAGACCAAACAAATCCATGTACAACATATGTAAAGGTTGGCTGATTGAACTTACTATTTTGGACTTATAAGAAGCTCTATGTTGCTTTCCCTTTTGACAAGCAACACAAGTTCGATTATTTTCAAAAAGTTTTGAAGGTAAACCTCTTACAAGATTTCCTTTAACCAGTTTATTCATAGTTTTGAAATTTATGTGTCCAAGCCTCCTATGCCAAAGTTCAGATTCATCAGATGTGGCTTTTGCCAATATTCTTTAAAATCAACACTATAATATTGGTCGTTCCTAGGGAATCTTTAAGTAATACATGACTTTCATTAGTGATAAACTATATGTTTTAGAGATATAACATTACATTTAGTGTCTTTAAAAGAGAAACAATTATTCTTTTTGTACAATTGTGATACACTAAAGAGGTTAAAACTTTAACTCTTTTACAAAAACTACACATTCTCAAAATCTAAATTACATTTTTTATTGTACCTTTTGGGGTTTCTCCCAAAAAAAAGGCACCATACCTCCCATAATCTTCTTTCATAGTCTCATAGAACATGTTCCCTGTCATGTGCCTTGAGCATCCACTATCAATTTCTCCTTTCTCCTGTAAATCCATTTGTGGATTGCCATGCACATTAGATAAGAAAATCAGCTTCTTTTGGGGACCCAAGCCAATCACTGTCTTGGATCTTGCCTTGTGCATCAACATTATCAAACTTTTTCAGGGTGATTGAGGACTGTGGTGTTTAGAAACATGGTTTACAACTTTAGTCTTGGTTCCAAACCCAACAAGTTGTGTTTGCCTTAACTAGCATTAACATTATTTCCTCTAACAACATTAAGACTACTACTTTTGGTCACTAACAGCACTTAACTTACTCGTTTGGCCTAACAGTATTATTATTTTTCTCCATAACAGTATTAACCCTCTGATTAAAATTACTATTTTTAAATGCTGTATTTTGTAATTAGGCCTCTTAACAGTGAATGTGCTATTTTAAAAAGATGTGAATTGATTAGCAACATCCCTGTTGTTTTTATGTGAATCAGTATAAACTTGTCTTGTGTATTACCTGATTACTAAGCAGTTCTCTTAGTACTGAATCTTGAAACCATGTTCTTTTTAGGGCAGGAGTGAGTCTTTTTGACAAAATTATGTTGATAAACCCTTTAGCATTGTTCCAAACAGGTTTTATATTTTAAAACTGTTTTTGATTCATCTTTTTACAATCTACCTGCAAGTGATCAAAACTTCCACATACAAAACAAGCTTTGTTAAACATCTCAAAGTTACTTCCTAATCTTTGAGACATCATATTATTCCAGTTTCTTTGATTGCCTCTGGGGAATGTGTGACAATCCGGTCTTTTAGTGTCCATATTTTTAATTCATATTTCGTTATTTTGCTAGTAAGTGAAACTTTTATGTTTTATGTTTACGCGATTCGCAATTTCTCGTTCTTGTTAATTGTAAATGATTTAGGCAGGTTTATCCCCCCCCCTCCTCCCCCCCCCACCCACCCGTTTAAAGTGTAAACGTCGTTATTTTAAATCTTTAAAAATTACAGTATTTTAAGCTTACACTACTAATTCTAATCTCATATTTATTTATATTTGGACTTTACTTTTATACTTTAGTCGGTTTTCAATAAAATTGTCCATTTTAAGTAATCGTGAATCGCATATTTTAAATTTATCCGTTATCGATCGAGAAATCAACGAACGTCAATATTTAATATTTTTATTTTTCGAGAATAAATATTTTCGTATTTTATTTCGAATAATTTTGAGAAATTTTGATTAATTTTTTTATTTTTCAGCGTTTCGCGGTCGACGTTTGACCGCGCGTTCGTGAACCATTTTGAGCATCGTAAAAATGTACGATGCGACTCGTTATTATTTTTAAGATCGTAAATTTATTATTTTTACGAATGTCGTCATTTTGTTCCTTGTCTTGAGCCGGACTCACGTTTTAAAGTGTACACGTCTTATTAAATGTTTTAAACTAAATTAAGCTTGACGGAAAATAAAAATAATTTCGGAAGTGTAATCCCGAGCCATGGTTGTCGTTTTTAACTTAAGTAAAAGTATGGTGTGTCAAAAATATAAAGATAAAAGGAGGGGAGGACTATTTTTGCCAAAAGCTCTATAATCAAGGAACTATATTAAATGAGAATTTACTTCCAATTTCCTCATTTTTTTAACACAAAAACTACACAATTCTCTCTAGGCTCCCCACCACCGGAAAACTTTTCCGGTCACCGAAAACCGCCACGATCGACCGGTCGACTGCGTGGGGGGGGGGGGGGGGGGGGGGTTGGGGGGGGGGGGGGGGGGGGGGGGGGGTGCGGGAGGGTGGGGAGGGGGGGGGGCGGGGGGGGGGGGGGGGGGGGGGGGGGGGGGGGGGGGGGGGGGGGGGGGGGGGGGGGGGGGGGGGGGGGGGGGCGGGGGGGGGGGGGGGGGGGGGGGGGGGGGGGGTGGGGGGGGGGGGGGGTGGGGGTGGGGGGGGGGGGGGGGGGGAGGGGGGGGGTGGGGGGGGGGGGGTGAGGGGGGGGGGGGGGGGGGGGGCGGGTGCGCGGGGGGGGGGGGGGGGGGCTGGGGAGCTGGGGCTGGGGGGGGGGGGGGGGGGGGGGGGGGGGGGGGCGGAGGGGGGGGGGGGGGGGGGGGGGGGGGGCGGGGGGGGTGGGGGGGGGGGGGGCAGGGGGGGGGGGGGGGGGGGGGGGGGGGGGTGGGGGGGGGTGGGGGGTGGGGAGGGGGTGGTTGCCGGTAACCACCGTGGGTCGCCGGAAAAATTACATGCAACCCGAGCACTTATATTATCGAATCCCCATCGTCATTTTCCTTCGTTTTCCACCAAAAATTTATAACTTGTAAAGGCGTTTTAAAGAAGTATTTTTCGGTGTGATTCATGGGTTTTGAGTTAAAAGGATGTCATAAACTAGTTGATTAGTGTTATGGATGCATTGGTTTGGTTGGAAAATCGTTTGGGTTTGGGTTCATGTTCGAGTTTGTATGTTTGAGACCAAGAGGAAGCCGAAACCAACACTAGTAGTATTCTTGAAGCATTTTTAATGCAATTTTTATTTTCCCATTAGTATAACTTAGTTTTCGTTGTTTTGGAATCCATAAGACATGTGTGTATATAAGTTGTGATCATTTGCAAACGAATAGTATTCTTTCTCAAAAAGCATATTGGTTTTGTAATAACTTATGGAGGTATACACAATTTTGATTCCATTATTCTTTTATATTATATATATGTGACTTATGTGTCATTTTATTTTATCTTCCCTTTTCCTAATTGCGCACCATCGCTTTTGGTGGTTGTTATAATCTCTTGTCTTCATATCCTCCATCGCCATCGATATCATGTACCTCATGACGATTATGGCTAAACCCTTTTGAAACCCTATCATCTTGTAACCATTTCACCGATGCTTCATAAATACTCTTTACTACTCTCAATGCAATACCACTTATTTTTTTATTAATTCATTGTTATGTCACCTTATAAATTTAATTTTGCTATTGTTTTACGAGTCATTTTACTTGGGTCTTACAAAATATTTGTTATCGCAACAAAAAAAAAAATTCAAATTACTTTACTTCCACATTATTAACAGTTTCAAAAATTATTCTGAGTTCTATCTTAAAAATAGTATGGTTTATACATTTAGACATAAGAAACATAACACTAGTTTGACGAAATGAGCATTGCATTGCTATTCCTAAATTATACATAGCCGTGCACCTATGTATAATTTAGGAAGAAAGCCTGCAAGCTGGAATAGTAGTCACCTTATGATCTTTATAAAGATCAACTTTATACCCGTAGTTAGAAAAAAACAAGATTTTTGTGTAGTATGCAAGTAGTACAAATTGGGGGCATCCGGCATATGTTTACCTTATCTTTTCTCGAACGAATTCTCCATATGCGAGTACGTTTTGACTTAACAAACCGTCGCTTCTATTATTTTCTTAATTTCTCTTCCATGATGGTTTTCTTTAGACCGCTCGCTAATTTTCGGCCATTGATTACCGAATTAGAGGTCTATGGACGTCTCTATGCTTTCTTCTCGACCCACCTCCTTTGAGTAACGTTGGTAGATGCCTCCGGATGTGAATAATGAATTATGAAAGAATGGGTTTACGTATATCCGTTATGATGTTCGCCTTTCTTTTGACTCGAAATTCGTTCGTGTGGACCACACGTTGACTTCGCTCTTCAATTACTAACTTTGTCTCTTACTTCCTTTTATTCGAGAATTGTTGTATGGATTTTCTTTTTCGGTTGTGTATCGACCGCCGCGAACTTAATGTGCTGACCGTGACCGTCTTACAAAGTGACGACTTGATAAGTTCCTTGTTTCCTATTGTCTTATCGCCAACACTTATATTCTATCCTTTCCTTTAAGGACCCTCACGACATTCAATTCGTTCCCTCATACCATTGCTTACACATTAGGTGATTACTATCACTTGTTCTATCTTCGTTGCTATCTTGTTACTTTGTCAAAACCCCGAGCACAAAATGCATTAAGCACCTCTATGGGCTTGTATAAATTTTTTATGAATCTTTATGAAAATTTTATAAATATTTCACAAGTGTTTAAATTACCAAAATGACCTTCTCAAGTTAAAGAGTCGAATTCTAACCACCATCTTTTTTAAAAACCATAACTAATATTTGTAATGACACCATTCCCCATCTTTCAAATTACTTGTTTTATATATCATATTGTAATCACGCCTTAATGATATGACCGATTTAAACTTCGTTTCAACAAATGATTCCTAAAGATTTGAAATAGACTTATACGATCACAAACCGTAAACCGGAGTTTCAAACAAGTTTTTGTACAATGCGTCTTCCCAAAAATCTTCATAAACAGCCAAAATGGATTACTTGAACAGATTTTGCCTCTAAATATGAATACCATTTTATCAAGAAAGAATAGTTTAAAATTCTCCTTATTAGTGGTTTTGTTTTTGAATCACCAAAACCTTGATAAATCCATATAATCATATTGCATCATTTTAAAGGCATTCTAACATTTTAACACCATAACCGAATGAACCCTACGTTTTCATAATAAGAAAGTGCCTAAGCCTAGTTTTAAAGCAATATAAAATCCGGGACGGATTTTTCTTAACGGTGGTAGAATGTGACAATCCGTCTTTTAATGTCCATATTTAATTCATATTTCGTTCTCATTTTTCTAGTAAAGTGAACTTTTGTGTTTTATGGTTTACGCGATTCACAATTTCTCGTTCTTGTTAATCTTAAACCGATTTAGGCAGTTTATCCGTTTAAGTGTAAACGTCGTTATTTTTATCTTTAAAAATTCCCCGTATTTAAGGTCACTACTAATTCTAATCTCATATTTATTTTTATTAATTTTGAGACTTTACTTTTATACTTTAGTCGGTTTTCAATAAAATTGTCCATTTTAAGTAATCGTTGTATAGACACATTGTAATTTATCCGTTATGGAATTCATAACACCTTCCTTGTTTCGAATCTCAAGAAATGTCTAGCGGATGAAAACTTGGTTATCCCACTTGAAGAGATCCAACTTGACGACAAATTGCACTTTATTGAAGAACCAGTAGAAATCATAGACCGCGAAGTGAAGCAGCTCAAGCAAAGTCGAATTCCTATTGTCAAAGTACGATGGAATTCTAGACGAGGTCTGGAATATACTTGGGAGCGAGAAGATTTCTTCAAAAGAAATTACCCTCATCTTTTCTCGAGTAATCAGAAGACGAGAAAAAGGAATCGAGCACCGGGACGGCGCTCCCTTACGGAGAGGAGGATGTAACATTCCGTATTTAAGGTTACTATTTATTCCAAACTTTATTTCTATTTTCATTTTTAAGCAAAGTCATTAATTTTACGTTTACCCGATTTGGTAAGAATTTCCTGTTCTTAGCTTTGCGTGAGCCGTATTTAGAAATCTATTCCGTCTTCGTGCCTTAAGTGGTTTAATATTCTCATAATATTTCCCGATAATTATAATTTACATCATTTTCATTTTTCGTCGTGTTTCGCGTTTACGTAAATTTCTTGCTTAAACCTCACGTTTTACCTTAAGCCTTACTTTTTTATTTAATTTAACTTACACTATACTTTAAATTAAATACTTATAAAATAAAAATAAAAATAAAATATATTATTTTCACATATCAAGGCCTATGGCCGGTTACCTACATACACACACAAACACTTCACCACTTTTACCTTTTTCTATAAAACACTCATTACTTCTCTTCTCCCCATTCATGCAAATCTCTTCATTTCACATAGTTTCAAAATCTCCTCTTTTCTTCTCCTCCTTGCTGCCGAAATTACCCACCCCACCACCATCATCTTACACATTTGTTCTTCTCATTTTAATCATCTTATCATCACCCTAGTGTTGCTTGCAAAGTTTGGTGAAATTTCTTGAAGATTTGAAGATGTTATGGATGTTTTATTGAAGGGTTTTCATTAGGGTTTTCTTGAGAGAAGTATTAGTGATATTTAGGAAGGTTAGAGGCATTCTAATCTTTGGTTTTGGGGTCTCCTTTGGTTCGAAATCAGCCCTAGAGTAAGAAGGGTGTTCTTGTTTTTGATTCTCTAGCCTAAATCAACTCCTAGTAAGATCTTCTCTTTATTTTTAATTTTTCTTTTAATTTTAATCCATGAAAATGGAAGTTTGATTCTGGAAATGCATGTTTATATGATGATGAGTTGTGTTTAAGAGCTTGGTATGGCATTGCATGTGATTGGTTAGAGTTAGGATTGATGTTTGGATAGGTTTTAGAGTAAATATTTGGGACTGTTTTGAAACAGTAGCAAAAATGGGTTATAGCAAAAATATTTTGGCTTGGAGCCTATGATTAAATTACATTTCTGGAAAGATACATGTCTTGGCATCATAGGATAGTTGGATGCCCAACCAACTCCTTGGGATGAGGGAGTTATGGTCAAAACAAGAAAATAGGTCAAATCTGGACCTATGGTTAGAAAACGAGTTAAACTCCAAGTTTTTGCAATAAAAGGTTAGGTTTTAAAGATTGGGTCAGTAGTATACATCTTAAGGAAGCTATATCCTTTGGACTCACCTTTATTGCTATCATGGTTTGGGATTTATGGCCATTTTAGTAAAGGGTAAAAAATTTTGAAACTTTCTATTTTGGATAACCAGGGGTAAAACAGTCTTTTCACATAGTTCTGAAACCTTGTAGATTAGGAGACTTACATTTTTGGAAACTAGACACAAAGAGATTTCCAGGAGTGAAAGCCTCACATTTAGAACATTTGTGAGCTAGGAGATATGAGTCCATGAAGTCGAGTTAAAATCAGAAACTGAGTTTTTACGTCTAGTCTCAAAATTTAAAAACGTATAGTACACCTTGATAAAATAAGAATTAAAGGCCGAAACTTAGTAGGTGTTTATTTACCTATAAGACCAGGTCACAAGTCATTTTGGGGTTAAAAAGGAATTTGTGAAGTTCTAGTGGAATGTCATGCTTATCTCGGAAACACATCTCATGATCACATGTTTAATTTTTACGTATTATTACTTTTTACGTACTAAGTCGCGTCACGTCTTTTAGGAGGTGCTTAGGAGTACTTCCCGCTCGTTCGAGACTCGTCATACTTCTGGTCTAAGTGTTCTTACGGTGAGTTCATAGTCTCGCCTTTCTACTTATAAATGTTTTCAAAAACCCCGCGAGGGAGATACATGCTAGTTTTATAAATTGAACACAAGTGATTTATGGTTGCTGGACCTGATTGTGAACTAATTGCATAAGTACCTATTGCAGAAAGGCCCTCTAATTTCATGCACTGTTAATTACCTATGATGGGTAAGCGCTAGTACATTAAGTAGATCTATTGGGCCGTGACCGCCCTGTCTGGGGTTGTGACATCCATGGCGCGATCACCCCTAAAGGACATTTTTTGCACCTCGTGCTTATTGACCTCCTGAAAAAAATTGCTTTAAAACGTCAACAATAATTGGAAATCCTTCTCGCTCTATCTCTACAAGAAAGCGACTCCAAACTGACGCCATGTGGTGTTATTTTGATGCCTTCGTAACTTCGGTAGAACTAAAGAACTTCAAACAAGCAATGTACTTGTGTTTACTTTTTATTTACAAAAACTCTATGGATTCACTCAACGTTTTCGTTGACTTTTTAGCATGTTTTATCTTAGGTAATCAGGGTTGATGGATTGGAGTGGCAGATGGAGTTTAGCGTGAAATGTTTGCTTTAACTTGTTTTGGTTCCATTCATTCAAAACACTTGGTGTTATGTTTTTAAAACTTTTGTATGATGTTGTATGGTGACGATCTTGTGGACATGTTTTTAACTCTGATCTTTCATGAATGAGACAATGGTATGTTTTAAACGTCTCTTTGAGTCGTTTTTTTATATTCTTATGTTGTTGTGCTATGACTTAACACCCAAACTGTTGGTTCCGCTGCGATGTAAATTTGGGGGTGTTAAACTCAGAGACATAGGCTGTGAGGGTAATTTGGCACAACTTACTTTTTCTAAACCTCTATTTAGCCCTCAGTGGAAGTATTTAGTTCATGTCTTACTTCACTGTCTTAGTCCTAAGAGTACATCATGGGAACAATTTAGGACTAACATAGCATCAGCTCTGGTAGGATTAGCAACCAACCAAAAGTTCAATTTTTCTTTGATGATTATGAATGGAATGCTAGGACATATTGCCAATGGTAAACCTTTTCTCATGTATCCTAGATTCATTCAATGTTGAACCAAGCATTAGAGGGGTACCAGTCCTCATAATTTGCTACATGTTATTCTTCCCTCTAATGTCTTTACTTTTATGAGAAAGAATAGTCCTAAATTCTCAGTAGGATTTACACTTGAATCCACCATGTTAGAGGTCATACACAGCTTAGCAGCAGAGGAAGCACATAGTGAGAGTACTCATTCTAGGGCTGAAAAGTTCTCCAAGGATGCTCAAGGTAGCCCTACTCAAAGTGCTTATCAAGTAGTATTCTACAAAGGTACTGCTAATTCCAAGTATACTGCTGACTTCCAAGGTACTGATGATGCTCAAGGTGTACTGATATTCCACAATCTCCAATGGAATATACTCCCCTAGATGAGTCTCAAACTCTGGAGGAGATGAGGGACTTTGGATCTATATGCTTTAAACAGGGAGTAAGAGCTCAAGAAGCAAAAAATTTCTTAGCCAAACAGATTCACAAGCTAATAGTCAACTCAAGAAAACTGTCAAAAGGGGTAAAGTCATTGGTCAAACATCACATTCTTTGGAGTGAAAGTCAGAAGCTTAAGAAAAGAGGAAGGAAACAAAAGAAGAAGGTATCTTCAGTCAAACTAGGGAGGAATAAAGATGAAGGTAATTTGTTTAAAGAGCATCATGATCAAGATGACCATAACCATACAGCCTTTGTTTATGAAGATTTTGCGAGTTACTCTGACTTAGAAAGAAAGAGTGATGAAACAGAACATGTGATTATTGAAGAAGAAAAAGATACTTCTGATGTAAAAAGTAGGGATACTGAAGAATTGGATTTGGAGAGGATTCAAAGTACTTCTGATGTAAAAAGTGGGGATACTAAAGAATTGGATTTGGAGAGGATTCAAAGTACTGCTAGACAAAGTGCGATACGACCAAGGACTTTAAATTTTGGATAATGAAGCCAGGTCCTTCAAGTCTCTAATTCGTCAACTCATGAAGAAGTGCCGATGAAAAGTTCAAAGGATATGATTTTCTTGTGATATCCCTCTAATATCAGTCGACCAAGAGGCTTAAGCATCCTGGTCTATGCAATCTCAACCTTAACAACCAACTCAAACTACTGACCAAAAGAAAAGATAAAGGATATTGGTTGAAGAGCCCAAAAAGAAGAAATTAACTCTTCAACAAATCAGAGCTTTGGAGACTACAAATGATGAGGAAGTTGCTAGAAAGGTTCAAGCAGAATGGGATGCAGAAGAAGAGAGAAAAAAGGTTGGCGGATTTGAGATAACCAAAACAAAGGACTATTTCTGAAGAAACTAATCTCTTACACAAGAACGGAATCAAATTGTTTGAGCTTATTAAAGGGTCAAGGATAAAAGAAATTTACAAAAATAAGGTATCACAAATTGAGGAACTGTATGATAATAAGTTCAAAGAATCATAAAGAATTTCTTTCAAGGATTTTATTTCCAATGGTTCAGAAAAAGAAAAGCAGGATGTTAACCATGAGAGAGATGCAAGCGACTCTTAAGGAAGAGAAATGCTAAGTTTACAGAAGAAACAGCATCAAATAAGCTTAAATTGAGACAGGAAATTGATGAGCTTAGAAAACTATCTTGGATTGTAGACTTTGAGAAGTTGCACAAAGATAGAGAGTCACTGGATAGCAATCTCTATGATTACAGAATTCAAGGTCATTGATCCACCGATGGTGAGTATAATCATATTTTAGAGGCAAATAATCATATTCAGAGCTTTCCAACACTCTGTGGGGATACTGCACATGTTGGATAGACAGTCTATATTATCTAGATCTGGTTGTACAAGACTATTATAAGCAGATTCTACCAACTGGTTAGGATTGATACTTCTTGTGATCCTTATAAAAAACATTGGGAGACGTCTGCAATAAGGTTTGATGATTTCTGAAGATTCAAGAAGATTGGGAAATTATAAGATAGAGACTTAATGAATCTTCGGGAGTACATACATTAGAGTTAGAGGATGGTACAATGCATTATATGCTGACAGAAAGAAGATATCCTCTATCAAGAGAGTGTGATAAGGGATGCTAGATCTATGAGTATGGAAGTTGAAGATGAGAAATGAATCAGCTTCCTATTGATAATCTGTTTATTTATGGACACAGATAGGTGATGATCTTTAAACAACTGGTATTATTTATCAAAATTTTCTTTGAAAGTAACATATCTTGTTTTGATAAAAAGACTTAACTGTGAACAAGCAGTACCTTATTCAAAGTACTGCTAGTTTAAAACAAACAGTACTTTGTTGAAAGTACTGCTAGTACTTGAGAACCCTCATCAAGATAAACTCGAGAACAAGGAAATCAAGGAAACATTTCCCCTCGAGACTCTTGGATCGGTTGCTCTTCATGTTGATAGTACCCTATGGTTTGCAGATTTTGAAAATTACCACGCGGGGAATTTCATTGTCAAGGGAATGTCATCCCAGCAGAAAAACAAGTTTTTCAAAGATGTCAAACACTACTTCTGGGATGACCCTTTCTTGTTCAAAATCTATGCGGATCAAGTGATCCGGCGGTGTGTGCACAGCAAAGAAGCTCTCGACATCCTTGAAGCTTGCCACAATGGACCCACGGGGGGACATCATGGTGCAAATCTCATTGCCAAAAAGGTCTTTGATGCCGGATTCTTTTGGCCTACAATTTACAAAGATGCACACGAGTTGGTTAAAAATTGCGACTCATGCCAACGACAT
>BQNB010008828.1:70995-88648 GCA_026074375.1 Tanacetum coccineum
TTTTAAAAAATTCATAAAAAATATAAAAATTATCAAAAAAAATATTTTTCTTTTTTTGAAAATTTTCTTTAGTCATATAGTTTGTAGGAAAAATACAAAAATTTTCGTAAGGACATTTTTGTAACTTTTTGATTTTTAAAGAACGGGGCTCGGGTGCGGTTTTTGTCTTGACTCGTTTTTGGGTCAAACGACCTCCGTTTTCAGTCTAGTCTTTTTCATTCTTCGTTATAAGTCCCTAGAGTATGTTTAGAAGTGAAAATTTCTTTGTAGGGTTAATTTTGAAGATTTTAGGTTTTTGACCCTTTGTTCGGGATTCGTGCTCTCGTTTTCTAGTTTAATTTCATAATTTTTAGGTTTTTCTTAATCGTTTTTGCTTGTTATTGTTTAATTTAACATATCCACACAACTCAAATCATTTCTGTTTCTCTCCTTCAAACTCAAATCTTCCGACTGTATCGATTTTCCAGCACAGCCTCGTTGGGGATTAACGACCCGGGAAAATTCTATACTACTTCCCGGTTTTATTGATTAGTGTTGTTTTTAGATTATATATATTTTATTTTATTATAATATTATATATATAGTTTGAAAAATTCTTAATCAATTTTTGGCGCCGCTGCCGGGGAGGCTGTGATACCGACAATCGTTGCTGTTGATCATTTGTGTTTGAAGCTGTGAATATTATCTAAAAAAAAAACCCAAAAAGTACAAAAATAATTCATTTATCTTTTTAGTATAATTATCATTAAAGTAAAAAACTAAAAAAAAAAGAAAACCAAAATATACAAACATTGTCTTTAATTACAATAAAATTCACAAATTGGTAAAATGCCAAATATAATATTCTCAATGAGGTAATTATCAAAAATAACTTCGCAGGTGAATCTTTGTGGTTTCCCAAATTCGTAACAAAGTATAAAAACTAGCCTTTTGTGTCCACTAGCCGAGGTAACGGTTCAACCCTTAAAAAATATAAACCAACTAAAAGGGGTATAAGGCGGGTTGTTCCGAGGAACTACGACCTAAAGGAAAAGGATTTTAATAGCACTTCGCGCTTTCCATCCTCCGCTTAACCTTTGTGCGTTTTTCTTTTCGAAGAGTTCCGAGAAGCTTGTCGATTAATAGGTTTTAATTTTGTCTCATTCGTTGTCCGTTATTAAAATAAATTGTAACAAAACTTGTCAAAAACCAAAAAAAAAAAAAAACCAAAAAACAAAGTAACTCTAATCAAAAAAGTGAATGCACACTCCGTCCCAAACTCGTAATCCTTCATAATCAACACAACAGGCTCCAATCGGCCGCAGCTGTTGTTGAACTTTCAATCTTGAAGACCTTTTGAAAAACCACCACCTCCTCCCCCACCCACCAATGGATAAAAACGTACATGGCTCAATAGCTCGAAGCACCCCCGAATGGTACGAAGATGTCAAATGTAGTCCCTTAAACAAAGCAAACTTTTGAGTTACAAGCATGTTTTTAATCAACCTCGTTCAAAACAAGCAATTCTTACGGACCATGACAAAGAAGAACCTCATGCCCACATCCTAAATACACACAATAACACTACTACATGAATTAACCCGAACGTCCAGTACGTCGTAAAGCTTATGCTATTCCCATTTCCCTCGAGGAACAGCCCGTATATGCTAGAGGAAAGAACCCCCCGTCGTCGATTCAAACATGGATTTATCTTGATTCAAATTCATCAACAAATTTTTTCCCTTCTTCCAAAACCACAAATCTACGAACTGAAATCACAGATTTCAACCAAGATTTGACGAGACGTTTTATTTAAGCAAGGATAGATTAACGATCTTCTTCGGGCATGTCCACATCATAGATTTTCTGAATTGCATCAACTTGATACATTCTATAATGCCCTGAACTCTAACGATCAAGATTCGTTAAATTCCGCCGCGGGTGGCAACTTTTTGGACAAAATGCCTCGTAATTGTCTAAGAATCATTGAAAGCAAGTCCAAAGTTCGTAATTCACAAGCAACATACCCTTTGTTTGCCTAAAGTGATTGCGAGCACTTCACCCCCGGAATCTCTCCGAAGTTGCAGATATTGAAAAAATGGTGAAATGCTTTACCTTGACAAAAAAATAACAGTCTCCCCTCTCCAACTCTTATCAAAAGCGGTTGAGAAAGTTGTGTTACCTTGCGTTGTTGCTCATGCTACCAAACTTGATCCATCCACATCTGCAATGTTTATAAGAGATAATACCAATAAAATGACTCTCAACACCGCACTAATTACAACCAAGGAAACACCGTTTAACGGAGCCCCGATATCAAATCAAAATCCAGACCAATCCGTTTTTTTCCTCCGTTCAAAACAATCATGTGCAAAATCAAGGAAACAATCAGAATCGTTACAACCAAAACCGAGGGAATTTCAATCAAGCTCCAGCTACCAACCCGTTCATCTAAGGTCAATCTATCGACCCACAGGTTGTTCAACATCCAGCTTATCAAGCATCCCGCCTACAAGCTCCCAGCTCCTCAAACACATGGTGTGTCTAAACCGATTGATAGCTTACATACAAGCTAATGATGCTAATATGAGGAACATTGCAAACCAGGTCAATAAATGCAAATAATTGACCAATCTCACGTACATGCTATCTATCCAAATTTGTCCACTTCCAATACCCGCCTCTACTTCGGGAACTCCTCCCTAGTAACACTGTTTACTAACCCAAAAGAGGATTTAAGGGTAAACCACTCAAAGTGGTGAGCTTACAAGGACCTCACGAATTCCTATATCTTCTTTCTCCTAAAGTAATGGAACGTGATACCGAGGTCACAAAGGACACGATGCATCCTACTAATAACGGAAGCACCGAAGACGTCCCACCTCCGGTTGTCCCTATTGTCATCATGGAATCTCAATCTCTGAACCCGCAAATGCTCCAGTTAGTGCTTCAAGGCCTAACCAAAAAGCATCAATTCCATTCCCTTCAAGAAGAAATGATGAAAGACGTCGTAAGAAAGCTAACGATCAAATTGAGAAATTCTATGAAATCTTTCGGGATTTGAGTTTCGAAATTAGCTTTACGGATGCCTTGATGCTCATGCCAAAATTCGCTTCGACTCTAAAAACCTTAATCGGAAACAAGGAAAAGTTGAGTGAAATGGCTAGAACCCCATTGAATGAGAATTGCTCAGCAGTCATCCTAAACAAGTTACCAAGAAACTTGAGACCCTGGCCGATTTCTCATTCCATGTGAATTTTCCGGGATTAATACATGCAACGCCTTGGCCGATCTTGGTGCAAGCATTAATCTTATGCCATATTCCGTCTGGAAAACTCTCTCTCTTCCCGAACTAACCCCAACTTGCATGACGCTAGAATTAGCGGACCGTTCAATCTCTGAACCAATCGGTATCAGGCTGAAGACGTCTATGTTACTGAGGACAGATCCCAATTTCCTGCTAATTCGTAGTCGTTGATTTTGAGCCAAGACCCCCGAGTCCCATAATTCTCATGAGGAGTTTCTAAAGACAAGTCTTGCATTAATCGATGTAAACGAAGGCGATATAACCCTTCACCGACCGCGACTCTCTCCCGCAATCTAGCAACACACACAAACACATCCAACAAAATACAACTAACTAACCATACCAACACACACACACAACCAACACCCGCCACAAAACCACTACACCCTCTACCACACAAATACACCTCTCACATGGATCCAAAACTAGCACGTACACCAGCTGAAACAATCATTACATGATGGCAACCCCGATAATTGCGTCATCTGAAAATGGCTTGTGAAAACACATCACAACTCCCCACCCCATCTCATATAAATTAATACAAGCTCAATCTAACAAATAGCACACCTCGCGAACTAGGGTATCAACAAATCATAGAAAATTACAAAATGCATTTTGAATCGACCTGTAATTATAATATAAACTTCAAAAATAGAGCGCTATATCAATTAGCATCAAATCGAGCCACAGTCAGATATCTAAGAGCAGGACAAACTATCAGTGCGAGCGTTAATCTCATATAGACAATAATAGTGTGTGTATAAAGAGAAAGTAGACGAGGATATATCTTCAAAAATAAACATTTAGACAATACATATAATGCGACATGTCAACAACAAGAGGACTCAGATCTCAAGAAATAGTTCGTCACAATTCTGCATAAACTTCTAACATACTATAACAATTAGATCGAGAAATCGAAAATGATTAAAATCATTAGAATGTGTTCTAGCGTATTTATAAATACATAGATTCGATATTGTATAAACATACATTTATTATTTAAGAAAAACATTTGTTGTTATTAGATAATTACATATTTGATAGATCTCATTTGATAAGAAACAAGATAAATATGAAGCAGCTTTAGAGAGAACTGCGTAGTGAACATGTGTAATTCGTAATATGATAGAGTGTAGGAGAGTGGTGTGTGAGAGTTGTATAGATTAGTGAGATCTATAATATTGCGCGCGTCGTATATGTTTAGTTAGATCGGTAGGTATATTATATTTGATTATTATGTGAATAAAGTATGAATGTAGAGAAGATTATTATATTATTTTTTTTGTTTGTTGTTGTTAATGATTAAATAGATGGTTATTTGGGAGGGGTGTGATGTTTTATTTGGATTTAAGACGATGTAATATGTACTTTATTGAGTAATGCGCATTATTATTTATAATAAATCTATTGAGTTCATGTTGGATATAATAATAGTTCTTTTGTGTATCGCTAAGAGAGTGAGTAGTTGTGAGTGTAGAGTCTTGTTTGTTGTTGTTATATATCGCGTGTAGTGGGATAGTCTTATAGTTTCGTTGTTCTATTTTGAATTTTGTTTGAGCGAAAATTTTGGTTTGGTTTTGGTTATGTGAAGTGTTTTGGAATAGGTTTATATGGGTTTTTAATTTAAGTTTGTGAGATTTAATGGGATTTAGATTGAGGGAATAATTTTGGTTTGATTTTAAGGTAAATTGGGGAATTGTTGTGAAGAGAGAATTATATGTTTGAGAGAAGGAGTGTATGATGGTTATATATTAAGTGTTTTAAATAATGTTGTTATAGATAGAGATTTTGAATTATATTTGAATTTTTGTTAGGGCCCAAACCCACCGTCACACGACACTACATCGATACCGATTGGTTCAGAGATTGAACGGTCCGCTAAATCTAGCGTCATGGCAAGTTGGGGTTAAGTCCGGGAAGAGCGAGAGAGTTTTTCCAGACGAATATTGCAAAAGATTCATGCATGCGCCAAGAACTGCCAAAGGCGGTAGCATGAATAAATCCCGGAAAATTCACATGGAAATAGAATCGGCCAGGGTTCACCAAGTTTCTTGTAACTTGTTTAGGATGACTGCTGAGCAATTCTCATTAATGGGGTTCTAGACCATTTCTCTTACTATTTCCTGTTTCCGATTAAGGTTATTAAGAGTCGAAGCGATATTTTGGCATGAGCATCAAGGCAACCGAAAAGCAAATTTCGAAACTCAAATCCCGAAAGATTACATAGAATTTCAAGTTTGGTCGTTCGCTTTCATACGACTTCATTCAATCAATTCTTCTTGAAGTAAATTGAATCGATGCTTTTTGGTTAGGCCTTGAAGCACTAACTGGAGCATTGCGGGTTTCCAGACTAGATTTCATGATTGACAATAGGGACAACCGAGGTGGACTCTTCGTGCTTTCTGTTAATATAGGATGCATCGTGTCCTTTGTGACCTCGGTATTCACGATCTTTACTTTAGGAATAAGAAGAAAAAGAATCGAGGTACCCTTGTACGCTACACCACTTTGAGTGTAAACCCTATATAACCTCTTTTGGGATAGTAACAGTGTTACTAGGAGAGTTCCCGAAGTAGAGCGGTATTGAAGTGACAAATTTTGGAAAGCATGTCCGTAGATTGGTCAATTGATTTTGCATGTTTTGACCTTGAGTTTGCATGTTCCTCATCACAGCATCATTAGCTTTTATGTAGCTATCAAAATCGGTTTAGACACACCATGTGTTTGAGGAGCTGGAGCTTGATAGGCGGGAGCTTGATAAGCAGGATGTTGAACAACCTGAGGTCGATAGATTTGACCTTGATGAACCGGGGATTGCAAGCTGGAGCTTGATTAAAAATCCCTCGTTTTGGTTGTAACGATTCTGATTTTTTCCTTGATTTGGCACATATTGTTTTGAACGGGAGGAAACCGTTGGCGAATTTTGATTTGAAATCGGGGTCTCGAAACCGTGTTTTCCTTGTTGTAATTAGCTGCTGCTGTCTTGAGAGACATATTATTGATATTATCTCTATACACATTGCCAGAAGTGCTGGACAAGTTTGGCTAGGAAATGAGCACCACCGCAAGAACACAACATTCCACAACCGCATTTATAAGAAGTAAGCGGGAGACTGATTTTATCTTGTCAAGGAGTAAAGCTTTCACATTTTCTTTCAACTCACAACTTCGAAGAGATTCCAGGGTGGAAGTGGCTCGCACTCACTTTGCAACACGGTTTTGATGCGTGAATTACGAACTTTGGACTTGCTTTCAATGATTCATTTTTTTTTCATTAGACAATTACGAGGCATTTTGTCCAAAAGTTGCCACCCGCCGCGGAATTTAAACGAATCTTATCGTTAGAGTTCAGCAATATAAGAATGTAATCAATTTGAATGCAATTCAGAAACTAAGATGTGGACATGCCCAGCGAAGATCGTTAAATCTATCCCATACTTCATAAAACCGTCTCATCAAATCTTTTTGAAATCACGTATATCATTTCGAAGATTTGAGGTTTTGGAAGAAGGGAAAATTTGTAGATTATTTTTGAAACAAGATCATCCATGTTTGAATCGATCGAGGGGTTCTTTCTCTAGCCCATCGGCTGCATCCTCGAGGGAAAATGGGACAAGCATAAGCTTAACCGACGTACCGTGACGTTCTTGAACTTCATCGTATAATGATCATGTTGAAATAACGGAAGTGTCATGAGGATCCTTCTTTGTCATGTCCGAATAATGCTTGTTTTTTTGAACGAGGTTTTGATTAAAACCATGCATTACCTCAAAGTTAGCATTGATTTCAAGGGACTTAAACAATTGCCTCTTCGTACGCCCTTCGGTGGGTGCTTCGATCAATTGAGCATGGTACTTGATCATACCATTGGAGTGGGGAGAGGTGGTGGATTTTTCAAAAGGGTCTTCAAGATTGAAAGGTTCACAACAGCTGGTGGAGCCTGTTATTGTTGATTATGAAGATTACGAGTTTGGGAACGAGTGTGCATACACTAAAAAGAAAGATTTACACTAGTTTTTTGGTTTTTTTTTTGGTTTATTGAACGTAAATTCACAATTTATTTTAATAACGGACAACGAAGAAGACAACTTAAACCTAATAATCGACAAGCTTCTCGTTAACTCAACGAAAAGAAAAACGCACAAAGGAGCGTAGGAACTAGGAAAGCGCGAAGCTATTAAAAACCTATTCCTTAGGGTCGTAGTTCCCACCGAACACCCCGCCTTAACCCCTCTTATAGTTTGTTAACTTAAAAGGAGAACCGTAACTCGCTATGAACACAAAAGGCAAGTTTTTAATCTTTTGTTTCGAATTGGAACCACAAGTTCACCGGAAGTTATTATGATAATACCTCAATTGAGAATATTATATTTTGGCATTTTACCAATTTGTGAATTTTATTTGTAATTAAAGACAATGTTTTTATATTTTTGGTTTTCTTCTTTTTTTTTTTTAGTTTTTTACTTTAAATGATAATTATACTAAAAAGAAAATGAAAATATTTTTGTACTTTTTTGGTTTTTTTTTTTAGATAATATTCACAGCTTCAACATAAATGATCAATCAGCAACTATAGTCGGATCACACCTCCCCGCACGGCGCCAAAAAATTGATTTAAGTTTCTTAACATATATAAATTAAAATAAAAAAAATAAATATAAGTCCTAAAAAATACAACAATCAATAAAAACCAGAGCATTATAGAATTTTCCCGGGTCCGTTTAATCCCCAACGAGTCTGTGCTGGAAATCGATGACAGTCCAGGAAGATCGAAAAGAAAAAAAAAAAAAAAGGGGGGAGATGAAAAGAGAGAAAGTGATTGAGAGTGTGGAAAGTTAAATTAAACAATAACAAACAAAAACGATTAAGAAAAACCTAAAAATTATGAAATTAAGCTGAAAAACGAGAGCACGAATCCCGAACAAAGGGTCAAAAACCTAAAATCTTCAAAATTAACCCTACAAAGAAATTTTCACTTCTAAACTACTCTAGGGGACTAATAACGAAGAATGAAAAAGACTAGACTAAAAACGGAGGTCGTTTGACCCAAAAACGAGTCAAGACAAAAACCGCACCCGAGCCCCGTTCTTTAAAAAATCAAAAAGTTACAAAAATGTCCTTACAATTTTTTGTATTTTTTCCTACAAACTAAATTACTAAAGGAAAATTTTCAAAAAAAGAAAAATAATTTTTGATAATTTTTTATATTTGTTTATGATTATTTAAACGTTATAACTAAATTAAATTATAAAAAAAACTAAACTTCTTTAAAAATTATGAAATTTTACTAAAATTACTTTACACTAATACTAACCTACGAAAAATAAGAAACCAAAAATTGGCTTATAAATAAGCCCGAAAATAAGCTGTAAACAGCTTATAGCCTAAAGAATGAAAATGAGGTTAAATACTAAAGCCCTTGGGACACTAACGTAAAAGTCCCAAGGGCGCAGCGGTAACGCTTGTTACCAAAAAGAGAGGTGTATCGAGGGTAGAGGCCCGGGTTCGAGTCTTGCTCACCCGGGTCACCCCTTGTCTCCTCTTTTTTTTTTCAAAAACTTTGTGAACCAAACTTGTTAAGCTCCTTGAGCTTAACAATTTTCAAAACTACAACTTTTTGTAAAAGCTTATAAATAAGCTTAAAAAGAGCTTTTTAAATCGGACAGAAGCTTAAATGAGCTTTTGAGGCAAAAGTGCTTAAGTCTTTTGACTGTTTAGACAAATAAGCTACAATTTAAACTAAGAAGCTAAAAGAAGTAGCTAACCTATCTTAAATAAGCACTAAAAAGCTAAAATCTACAACTAAATAAGCTTAAAAAGGGGCTTAAATTGACAGAAAGCTTGACTAAGCTTAAAAGGCAAAAGGCTTAATCTATTGGGCTGTTAACACTCAATAAGCAAAGAAAATAAGAAAAGTAAGCATACACAACTAACTACACAAACAAAATGATCTACTAAGAACAAGAATAAGCAACTGAGATAAGCTTAATAAGCCAAAAAGTGGCTTAATACCCACAGCAGTACTAAACTTGAGAGTTAGTACTGTTGGTATTGGATTTGGCTTTTAAAAACCTCAATAAGCAAAAGAAAAAGGGAATAAGCTATCTAAGGAAGGGCCACCCCATGAACCTGAAATTAAGATGATAGAGAGCTTATACTAAAGAGCTTACTGGGCTCTTAAGATAAGCCAAAAGCTAGGGTTTTAAGTACACTAAAATGCTTAGCAATGGTGGGCTTTAAAAGTTGGCCCATTAGCACCGGGGAAAAACTTAAAAGCTTAAAAACAGGGCATTAATTTGACATTGGGCTTATTTTAAGTGTCAAAATAAGCTCAATGAAAAAGAAAAGTTGAAACTCAGTTCTAGAGTGGCTTAATGTGAGCTTATGCTCAAATTTTTAAGCCCCCTAATCACAAAAGAAAACAAGCTGATTTTGAGAATGTAAAATGGGCTTTTTGCTAAAAATTGACATCTTAAACACTTTTTTTTTGACCGCTTTGACTTAACAATGTCCAAATGACTTAACTTGAGATTTTGACAGCTTGTTTTAAACATAAAAACACAACTTTTTAAAACCCAAAACTCACAATTAAAATGTTATGAAATAAGCTCTTGTAGCTTTTTTAAACACCACAGTTTCAAATGGTGACTTAGAAAACTTTGAAAAACATTTTTAAAACTTAAAAACCTTTAAAAACAGACTCAATAGAGCTTAATACTTAAGCTAAAGTCAACCTAATGACCCCAACCCATACCAAAACCATGTTTTGTCCCGTTTTCTTCATTTGTTAAACCCAAAAACACCCCTTAATATTTTATAAACAAGGATTTTAAAACTATAAAGCTAAATTTAACTGAAATTTTTGAAAGACTAATACTTACTTATGCATTTACAGATCAATAGAAAAAAGATGAAAAGCTAAAAAAATAAGCACTTAAAAAGGGCAATAAGCTAGTGACAGTTTTAAGCTAAGTTAGGCAGATTTTAATAAAGTTGCATAAAAATGAAATAAAAAGCACTAACGGCATACTTAAGCATTAATGAACACATATAAGCACACAAGAACATTAATAAGCTAAAAATAGGCTAATATAGCTTCGGCTACAGTAACTTTCTTTTAAAGCAAAAATTTATAAGAGATTGTAACATTTAACCCTTGCTCAAAAACAGGTTTTTGAAAACCTAGATGCTCTTGAAAATCTTACCCAAGGCTTATAAATAAGCATAAATAGGCAAAAACAATGAGCCATCCCAAATTGTCATTCTGTCCAATCTTTGATCAATAAACTAGTAGCGTTGTTTCTCTTTTGAATTTTTCTTAAAAAAATCTTGTAAAATAGTCTTAGACAGGTTTATAAAGTGTGTTTAAAATGAAAGTTAAAGGTTTTTAAAGAATTAATTGTTAAATTAGAACATATATTAAAACTTAACATAACTGAATTTTAATTAAAAAAACGTGGAAAGGTTGAAAACTAAGTTCATTAAACTGAAAATTAATACACTAAACTATTAAAAAACTAAAACCACACCTCTCTGCCACAATGGGCTTACAAAGCTTATATAGAAAAAAAACGAGCTAGGGTTCACTTGGAAATCTTGTCTTCTTGCAAGTGTGCTTTCTTGTAGACACACAAAAGGAAGTGTGTTTGTTGTGAGTGTGTGGACAGAGACAATCCTGGCCCTTCAAATTTCTTGGTGCCCAAGTCGAAAATTATCATCCCTTGATGCTTTTGGTGGGAGTTGGGATTGCCAACATGGCAAAAGCCATGTGGGGGGTGTGGGGTTATGGATGGTGAAAGATTTGGATGTATGTTGGAGGTCAAACGAGGAGTGAAAATGACAGTTTGTGGGGTTATGGAGATTTGGCGGGAACAAACGAAAGAGATGTACAGTAATTCGAATGTTGGGGTGAAGGTTTGTGGGTTTGGCAACTTTGGTCCTCCAAAGTGGTAAGGGTTGTTGCACCACACGTCCTTGTGGTGTTAAAAGGTTTGAGGACTTGGCAAATTAACCCCTTGAGGGTTATATAAGTTATTACAGTACACGTCCTTGTTAGTATAAGAATTTGACCTTGGCAGCTTTGCCCCTTGTGGTTTAACTTTGAGCATTTGGCAGTTTGAGCCCTTGTCTTCTTTTCTCTTGTTTTCTTCTTTAAATAAGTTTAGGGACTTAACAAGTTTAGTCCCTAAACTTGTTTTTCTTGACTTTTTAGCTTTGGGTTTGTCGGGGTTGACTTGGTTGACCTTTTCTACATTGGGCGTGCTTTTTTTTTTTTTGACTTTGTCTTTTCTGCTTTCCACTTCGTGTCCGGTTTTTGTCGTTTTGGCATTCGTTTTTAGTTCTTTTCTTAGATATCCGTTCCTGCACCAACACTATTAGCAAATACAAGCGTTATAATTTGCATTTTAAGTACGTTTTTGGTTTTTAAGCTCGTTATTTAAAGGTAAAAAGGTATGTGTAATTAAAAACTTACAAATTCAACTAAATTTAATATTGGAATCTTACTGCTTATAACTTTGCTTACCACAAAATATACGAATAACAATTTACAACATAAACGAAGAGGAAACATCCAACTACATGAACATCGCCACGTATCCTCGGAGGAAATTCTTCAAAAACCTTAAGTTGTGTAATAACGTGATTCATATCTTAATCCCGCAACTCATCAAATAAGAATTGTTTTGAAATTAAGATATGAGTTGATACAAGCTCAACGTCCTAAAAAAAATTCATCGCGATTTCAGGTTTACTCGTAATTTTAACACCACTCAAATAACTCCCAATACTCAGCTCATCGGGCAATCTTAACCGAAAAGCTACAGGGCCAATCCTTTCAAGAATCTCAAATGGTCCTATATACCTAGCCCCCCCAGTTGGAGCTTCTGCTTTATCTCACCTTTCTTATTCAAAACGTACTCACTTTCCAGGTGAGCCTTTTATCTAAAATGATCACCAACACTAAACCCTAAAAGTTTTATTTCTACTATCAACTTAACTCTCTTGACGATCTTTGGCTTCCTTAGGCCTTTCCTAAATCACGACTACCTTAGTCGTCTTTTGCTTTAACTCAAGTCTAATCATCTTACTTTCTCCAATCTCATCCTATAAATCAGGCGACCTACCTCTTCTTCCATACAATACCTCTAATGAAAACACCTCGAATAATCGAATGGACTAACTATCTTTGTAGGGGGAAAAACTTCCCTCACACGAAAAGTGAGTATCCTAACTATCTACCAAATTTTCTTACTACAAGCCTAAACATCTTTTTAATGTCTAATTAGTACGACTCACTCTGAACTAATCTGTATATGGATGGTAGGCAGAGAGTACTCATTATCTAATTGTGTTCTTTATACGAATATTCTACATTCATTTCTAATTCCTTTATATTACATTTCCATTTTTACCAGGATTGATGATCGTACACTGCTGCACTCAATTGACCTTACAACTCTGTCTCATCATACAATACTAACCTTTGCCACATCTATCTCCATCTTATATTCTTTTCGTATTGCTAGAAAATGGGATAACTTAGTCAGTCTATCGACTATCACCCAAATCGCATCGCATCCACTACTCGATCTTGATAACTTAGATTTACTATCCATAGTTAATCTTTCCTTTTTTCCACTTACTATATCGGGATTATTCAGGTTATAGTAAAACCTGAAGACCTTTGATGTCATCTTCTACTTCAATCGCGCTTATTACTTAATAAACCCACAGTTTATTTCTTCTCTAATACTCGGCCACCATTCGTTATACCTAAGATCATATTACATCTTACTCACTCCAGGACAAAACAGGTATACTTGGTCGCATGCGCCTACCTCCATTAGCAATGTTCTGTACATCGTTCCTACCATAAGAACTCCATAGTCTTTCCAAAAAATTTTAACACCACCACTATCCTCTTGTCTCCATTTTGTTAGTCCAAGCCACGCAATCATCTCTGTTGTCTGCTGTTCTATGCTTTTGGACGTCTCATAACCTATACCACCTAATCATATTCTCTCTAATCTCAGCTTAGATCATCATACATATATCTCAAACTCGTCTTGGCTTCACTCTCCTTTCCTACTATATGCATCAAAATAGTCTGGCCATTTCCCACATGGTACTTGGTTAATCGCAATATACAACCCATTAATAACTCCATCCATCGTCTCCTCCCTCAGGTTCAATTTCTGATTGAAAATGTGTGTCTAGAGACTTTTTGATCCGTATAGATCACCACTCTTTCATCTTGTACTCTATAATGCCTCTATCACTTTAAAGCAAACCATCATGCCTAAGTCTATAACGTTTGGAGGTTTAGTGTCGTTACTTCTCATGAATCTCTAGTTGTCGCGTTGTATAAGCAGTCACATTCTTCTTTCGTCCAATAGCAAGTATCCTATCCCTTGCTCCTGCCATCACTATAACTGAAATTGTCTATTCCTCCTGTAATGTCAGATTCGGCCTCATTTACCCATATTGTTTCCTATACAAGTTGCGAAAAGATTCCTATTCACACCAATTAGTCCGTGTTGGGCTTCAAATGACAATTCTCTTTTCTTCAGCAGCTCGAATTCATCCTTAAATACGACTCCGTGCTCCTTCTTAGACTTCGGTAGACCGTAAATGTCGTCTTTTTAAACATGATGACAACTTGCTTAAATACGGCTAGCACACCCGATTCATTTCGTCCATGAATAATAGTGTATTGGTCAAACCATAAAGAAAAAAATTCATGCCAAACGGACAAAACCGATACACGAATGGAGATAAAAGAGCGTGAAAACGTCAAAGGTCATAGTCAAAGTCAATCAAATAAGTCAAACATAGTCAAAAAGATGAGCCGAATCGAAGATATCTTTAATGGGCCAACCGTACCCTTTTAATGGGCGGGTCAGCCATACTTAAACCTTCATTTATAAAGACTTATAAGTCTTATAGTCCAAAACCCTTTATAACTTTACCCGGCCCAAAACCAAACAAATGAGCCAAAACACATTTAACAGCCTGTTAGCCCCATTACCCTTTAACCCTTATATTGTTAATCCTTAAGGACTAACAGTACTAGTCCTTAAGGACTAACAAGGTTAGCCCCTACACCTTTTCACCCTTTGCACCCATCATCCTTTTCCCCCTAACCCCGTCACAAAATTAAACCAAGCAGTACCCCACTCCTATTTTCCATCTAAACCTACTATTCATCATCCCTGTCCCTTTCCATCCTTGCTACCAAACAAAAACATCACTCTTCCTTCACCCCACACTTAACCCTAGATCATATCACTCCAAAAACACCTTGGCAATCCCTCAACGATTGATTAGACAAACCCAAATGAAGGGCTTAGATGTTAAGACATGGTGAACATGATTTTTGGATGGCTAGGATGGAAGCTTTGAAGCTCCTCTCACAACAAAAACACAACAAGCACAGCTCAAGACTTGTGTCCTCTATAAATAGGCTAGGTTTATTTCATAAGTAGTGGTAACTTAGGAGTAGTGTAATATAGTTTTAGTAGTCTTTTAATAGCTTTTCTTTAATGTATTTTTAGCTTATTTACTTCAGCTTATTGTACTTTTTGAAAGCCTTGTACTCTTTTTAAGCTTTAATGAAATTTAAGTTTTTATGTTTAAAAAGCTTTGTCTAAATTTTTATGTTACATTATGTTTAAAATTTTTTTTGTAAAGCTTCTTTAAGTTTTATTTGATATATTTAATACCAATCTTACTTAAGCTATATTAACTTTACCATAGTTTATATAGCTTAAGTCCTTTTTCACTAAAAATTCACTCAAAAGCTCTTTTGGGAAGATAAGCCAGAAAGGGAAGGGCTTATTGCTTTTTACTAGCTTGTTTTAAACAAGCTAGAGCTTGTAGACCAGCTCTCTTTTGAGCATGTTTGCCCTGTTTTGAGCAAGGGCCTTTGTAAGTTTTATATTTTCAAGTTTTAGTCTAAAACTGTCCTTATTGCTTACTATAAGAAGCTTTATTTATTGTTTACTATCTGCCTTATTGTTGCTTATTTTGTACTTATTAATCTTTAAGTTTGCTTAATGTGTCGAGTTTTTAGTTTAAAATAGATTAGCTAAGTTTTAGTTCAAAACTGCCTTTTGAATGCTTTTAAAACTGAGCGGGGCCATATATTTATCTTTAGCTATTATTAAGTGCTTATATTCTTAGGATAATTGCTTTTTTGTGTTTGAAATGCTTGTTACATAATGTGTTTTAAGGTTTCCAAGGCTTTTCATTAACTGTTTTAAGCCTAAAATTAGTTTTTAAGAAAATAAAGGGGGGTTTTGGCACAATCAGTATTAACATGAGTTGATACTGCTTGGGCCATTTTGGCTATTAAGTCAAATTATACTAGCTTAAATTTAGTCTTTAAGTCAGTTTTTATAGTTTAAATTTAAAAATTTTAGGTAATATAGCTTTAGCTTAAAACTGTGAAATTCTAGTTTGATAGAATAGCTTATTTTGCCTAGACATTTATATTAAACCAGGTGTTGGTGTTTAATTTTTATGGCTTTTTTTAGAGTCCATTAAGACAGTAGGATTAAGAAAAGGGTTAGAATAGGTATGTAGTTGTCATACTCTTGTTTAGTCAATACTCGGTCAAAGCCTCTAAGCCTTCTTTCAAAGTTAAAAGTTCAATTTTCAAGTGCAAATTAGAATCGGTTAAGTGTTATTTTAGGATCTTAGTTTGTTAGTATAAGCTTATTAGACATCAATCTTCATCTGTTTTTAGTTTTTAAGTTTTAAAAGTAGCTTATACTAGCTTATTTTTAGGGCTGCAAAAGCCATTTTGTCCTTTTAATATCTTTAAAAAAAACCAAAATCATAGTGTACTCAGCTTTTTCATAAGCCTTTTTCATGGCTTATTTGAATTTCAAACTCCTTTTTCTTTGATGATTATTGTAGCTTATAGGATAAGCTTGATTTGTATATAAGCCATTAAGCCAAAAGGTAGCTTATGGCATTTAAAAATTGGCTTAAAAGTAGTAAGTTAGCCTTTGTAAACTGTTTTATATATTCAAACTGTCCTAGTAGCTTTTTATTACTTTTTTGTTTATTTTTTGAGCTTATTTTAAATCCTTAGTGCTTATTAGTTTAGCTTAGGGTCTGTTTTATTTAGCTTATTTGATTTCAGTTGCTTATTTTGTACAAAAAAGCCAAAAGTATGTTTTAGCTTAATGACACTTAAGTTAATACCTAAACTGCCATTTTGTTTATACTTAATCTAACTTATTAATAAGTTCTGTCAATAGTGTCTTTATTTTTTAAAGTTTGTTATTTTAGCTTATTTTATAAGTTTCTAAAAAGAAAAAAAAAAATGTTTTCAAAAAAAGAGAGGTCACATGGGTCGAACTTGTGACCTCCCTTATCATAAGCCAGCGCATTTAACACATCACACACTCACCACTTGCCCTGGGGTCTTTTTCAGTTATTACATTGCACCATTAAATATTTAACCCCTTTTTGGCAGTTTTGCTTATTAGTGCTTATTTGCTTAATAACTGCTTATTGCTTCACCCAGCTTTCCAGCTTTTATTTTTCAAAGATTCTACATTGTTAAAACTACTTTCGTAATTTTTTTAGATTTTTCATAATTAGTTTAATATTTTTAATATTTAATTTAGATTAAAACTGTTTTTAATTCATAATAAATTAAATAAAAGTCAAAAAAATATAATTCTTTTTCTGAAAATTTTCTTTTATCATTTAGGACTGTTAAAAATTAAATTTGCATTTGTAGGGTTAAATTTATAGATTTTAGGTTTTTAAAGAACGGGTTTTGATTCCCGTTATCGTTTTTCGTGTTTTTAAATTCGTAATTGCTTTCGTTTTAGGTTTAGCTTGCCCTTTAATTGCTTTTTCCCGTAGAATTAGAAAACCAAATCCAAATTTGTGATATTCAAGCATTGTTCCACAAACTGATTCTTGATTTTCAATTCACGCCTCGTCGGGACACGACCCGGGTAGGTTTTTTAGGGTTTTACTTTGGTCAAAAGTAACAAATCTTCTAAAAGCCTTACGGAATACTTATCTCTCTCTATTATTGATATTATCCTATTATATATCTATATTATATATTTATTATATTATATTTATATATACTAAAATGATGAAATCAATTTTTGGCGCCGCTGCCGGGGTGGTCGTGAGACGATTATCGAGTTGAAGTTTGTTGTGCCTTGAAGACCCTTCCTCGTGAAGTTATCATTTCCGTTTGTAAATATTTTCTTTTATTATGAAGTAATCAAAAATACCAAAAAATCGAAAAATAACAAAAACGACCGTTGTGTCAATTGTAAAAACGGCTCACCTTTAGATAACAAACTATAAGAGAGGTATAAGGAG
>BQNB010008829.1:5275-88639 GCA_026074375.1 Tanacetum coccineum
TCATGTTCCAAAGGTGAGTGCTAAAAGACGGCACGATCCAAGGTGACAAGATTAAGACGTACTCCCATCAATTGTAAGATTTCAAAACAATGGATTACAAACACAACATACGCGATTCAAAAGCATAAGAAGAGTGTTTAGACTCGGAGTCGAACAATAAAATAACTAGTGGAATTGACAAAGTACACCGAATGTCAATATTATCAAAAGGGAATAAAGTAAAGTCGCGCAAATGTTCGAAGTTAATCGTAAAGGATCAAAAAGAAAATAGCCCATATGTATAGGTATCCTTATATGATACCAGTATTGACGTTTGAGGGAGAAAATAAGAAAGCAAGAAGTACGTGATAGTCGGAGTGGTCAATATATAACCGACCGATATAAGGCAAATAGTATGACGTCATAAGATAGACGTAGGAGGGTGAAATCATAACCAAGTATTATATACTAATTATTAATGTAATAGCAATAGGGATGCAAAAGAGAGCATATAAGTTACGTGGGAGCAAGCGCGTGCGGATATCGGACAATAGTGAAAAGTTCTTAAAAGTTTTCGAAAAACGGTTATAGTTTAGGTTTTGAAAACGACATAGTTCTCTATAACCAAGGCTCTGATACCAATCTGTAACACCCTCATAAAATCACAACGCAGCGGAATACCACTTTGGGGTGCTACTTCATAGTATAAAGTACAAGTTACAGAAAACGACCTCAAAAGAGACGTTTAATAAAATGTCACATTCGATTTAAATAAATCAGAGTAAATTCAGGTCCCAATAATTTCTTTTTAACAAAAGTTACAAGAGTTTAAACATGACTCCTTTGTATATTTTAATAATAAATGGTTGTCGAATGTGAAGAAAAACCAAGTCTTTAAAGTTTTGATATCTGCGCGACTCGAATGCTCCCAATGCTCAGCTAGCAATATAATAACCTGAGAAAATACATGCAAAAACGTCAACAATAATGTTGGTGAATTCATAGGTTTAAGTAAAAGCAGTTGTGAAATAATTCAATTAATATTTCAGTAAGAAAAGTAGCGTTACAACATTTCAAAGCATTATTTCCGAAATCCAAGTAGTGATTCAATAATTCAAGAAATGTTCAGAAGTGGACCACAAGATTTAAGTAATGTAGACAAGAGAAACAAATTCACCAAGTCTAGATGAAAACAATATATTATTGCCCTAAGCTCATGACACCGAACCTTAACATGCATTGTAATCAAACCAGTATTCGAGGTTTGTGCCCCAAAGATATATATGTAGATGCTGCCAAACATCCTAAGAATTACCTCAAATGTTAAATGCGTCAATGGTTATCTAGAAACCACAGCCAAGACGGGGATTGTCAGTCCCGATAGATCTATCCACAACACTCGCGTTTACCCAGCTAGTAATTAACGGTTCATGATAGAAAAGGGGACTTAATGGCAAAAGGGTACTTAGGCAATAATATGATCAGGAATAACATACAATTGAATAACACTTGTGTCCAATGTAAAACAAGTAATGTGTTCAAAACTCTCAGTTTTCATATATAAGAATTCAGTGATCTCAAATCATGTAGTAAGCAAATCAAGCTTTAGTAAATTCATGAGTAAACAACCATGTATTAAAAGTCATGTAGTAAGCAAGTAAAAGCTTTAGTAAAATTAGTCATGTAACGCTGAAGTGGTAGATATCAATAAAAAAAAAGCATGTATTCTCACCTGAAAACAGTTATGAAGAAACCATTAAAGAAGAAAAGGGGGCTATGACTCACGAGGAGTGTGAAGACCATAAGTAAATGATATCATCGGACGGGATGCTGAGAAGAGTCTTAGCACTAACCTTAAAGATGGTGATGTGGTTAGAATGATAAAGAAGGTAGATACTATAAAAAATTAAATTCAAATGATCAGGATATATGTTTTCGATGATATTGCTTGGCAGATTGCATTTATAACTCAACCGGAGTATTTTTATCCCAAATTGGTACACAACCCTGCACTTATATACATTGAGTGTCTAACTAAGTCTCGCTTTTTTAGCGATCTTATCTTATTCTATGTTGGCCGTACTTTTATTCACAAGAAAAGGGTAAAACTATGTTGCTAAATTTTGGTCAACTTTACAAGACCATATCTCTTAACTTATAAAAGATACAAGGATGGGGCTCTCACCCCTAGAAATATACTTAAGTCTAGTATCCATAACATTAGTGCTTTTAATAAAACCATTTACCAATCCACGGGAAATGTATTTATATATTCATAACTCAAAACAAGAAAGTTTTGTGAAAAAAAAAAATTTATAACGCTTACGGTTTGGTACCATTAAATCCTATATTCTATTAATCAGCAATCAAGTTGAATCCAAAGAGAGATGAAATCTTATGATGTCTAGTGTTTAACCATGTTTTAAAAACCAACTTTAGTGCAAAAATCTAGAGTTAAATCCCTTTTTTCAAACAGTAGTTCAGAATGATAGTTTTGTAAATCGTCTTATCTCACTCATACGGAGGAGATATGACTATATCCAATTGAAACATGTACCTTGAACTTATTGTACAATCCCATAAAAATAAATACAGACCTTCCGGGCCAAAAGTTTGCTGCAATTAACCCATTTATACTGTTGGTCTGCAGCAGTCCCAAGTTTTCCTACCAAACACTAATTTTGACGTATTTTCCAAACCGTGTGGATAGCTAAATAAAGTGAATCCACTTGGAGAAGTTAGATTAAGATGTATACTACTGATATTAGCATTCCTATTCTACATTTTAGAGAATTTAACATGGAGTTTAACTCGTTTTCCAACAATGTTCCAGATTTGACTAGCAATCGTTTCATCTTAAAACACAGTCGCTATACTAGTCTCAACTCCCTATCCAGAGCGTCGTGATAAACATCAATTGTAACATGAAGCTAAGGACAATAAATTCTAGCCAACATGTATTTATTCATAGGCTCAAGCCCAAAGTTATTCGGATTATCCAATGTTTTTGTTTTGATATAAAAACAGTCCCAAAAACTTGTATAATTTCAATCCAAACACTATTTTTAACAACATCTAACACCATGCAATGTCATTTTAATCTCTTCTACATATCTCATACATCAAATCCTCACATAACTTAGATAATCAAAATCAAGATAAATCAAGATCATGCATGTGCACAAAATATGAAAATCAAACACATGCATTATATAGAAACTAATCAATGAAAAAGGGTAACAAAAGACTTACAAACAACAATATAAATCAAGAAAAGATCAATCACAAATTCTTCCTTCTTTTCTTTGTGTATCCGAAACCCAATCAACCTCAAGAACAAACCCTAAATTGTTTTTACTACACCAAATCTTGCAAAAACCTTTATATTTAAACCCTAATTGCTTCCATTTACCTTCAATTAGATCAAAACCCTTCAAAATTAAAATCAAGAAAAAATTAATACTTGAGGAAATCTTTGCACGGTGGGATTTTATTGAAAAGTATGATGTGGGTTTTATATAGGATTTGATTTAATATGGGAATGAGAGTGATGAAAAGGGTTTTTTTGATGAATGATTGTTGGTGTTTTGTGGGAGTCTTGTCGAAACACGGTAGGGGTAGGGAGAGGGGGGTTCGACCTTTTTTTATATCTGTGATATGTGTGTGTTTTAAATAAAGAGGGTGGAGTTGATTAAGGCTTTATATATGCCCAAGGTTTATAAAAAATAACAAGGATGTTTGTTTTTGAGTTTAGTAGGAGTAATATATAATAAGGGGGTGTTTGGTTTCTAGTTTTATTGAAGGATAACACCATTAAAGAGAGTGTTTGGTTATATGTTTATGTTTTATAAATTATATTTTTATTTTTTATTTTTTTCTAAAACATTTATACTACAATATTTGATTTAAAACACTATGTTAAGATATTAAAAAGTGTTAAAGTACTATTTTTTTGACACGGTTTTAGCAAAACGCGAGAAAAGTTTTAAAATACTAAAATAATAATAAATTGACTTCGAGCAAAAATATGAAATTTTGATCTTTACTTAATAAGCTTAACTGGATAAAATATCTTAAGCATGGGGGGGGGGGGGGGTGGGGGGGGGGGGGGAAACCCCCACCATTGGAAATAATTAAAAAATGACGATTTTCATCAAATCGGCTAACAAGTAAAACACAAAAATTTTATTCAAGACAAAAATAGGAATGGAGTCGAGATTTAATATTGACCGTAAAATACGAGATGCTACAGTCTCACACACCTTAAAGGGTTCGGAATACGGCTGCTGGGGCGCCTTCCCAGATGCTCTATTCGAACTTATTCCATAGGGTTTCGCGTACGGTTGTTACCACATTCGGAAAAATCATTATAAACAAATTACAAGTCAAAAGAAGTTCAAGATAGCCATTTGTACAAAAGCAATAATGATAGCGATTCGAAGAGAAAAGACAATGAATGATTCGTCACGGACGTATTATTATTTGTTTATACAGCTCGCTCCAGCACACGTCACCCCCCTCCCGCTCACGCCCGCCTGCGTCACATTTGGAAATAATCAAATGAATAAATTACGATCCAAAGGAAGTCTAAAGACTTATTCGTATGGAGATAATAACGAAATGACTTTAGATGTAGAATGAAAATGATATTTGATTAGTACAATGGATTACAATACGAAAGAAAGTTATCTTCGAATGCACTTTACACTTATAGCCAATCATGGTCAATTTTCAGTTGTGACACTTATTTTTGGCCACGGGCGCCTTTTTTGTTCACATTTTATATTTAGTCCTCCCAGACAAGGTCACCTAACAATCCCACCTCCCTTTTACAATTTCTTTGGGTCTTTGTTTTGAAATGTGTTTTGTGATTGATAAGAAATTTGATTCTTTTATGGTTCGTGTGTTTTCTCATAATTTGAATTTTTTTTTTTTATTTGGTTACCTAGAGTGCAGTTTTTATTGTAGTGTATGATGGCTTTTGTTTCTTGTAAGTGTCTGTTGGAAGGCCCTCAATCCCATCGTACTATGATGAGCCCCCCCACCATTGTTCTAGAAAGTATAGATTAAGAAAGAAGAAGAGAAGAAAAGGATTAGAAGAAGAAAGCCAATCAGAGAGCGTGCAGCTCCCCCCCCCCCCCGTTGGATTATTATGATCCCCCATGTTAGGATCGAGGCATTCAGAGTAGAGATGCCGTCACAATCCCCCCAATTCATTTCTATAAGTTAATTTTATATATTAGCACTCCTATTAAGCTTAAGCATTTGTCTCACAATACCACGAGATCAAAAACAATGTTACGTTTGAGTTTTTTTTTTGAGAGTAGAGGAAATAAAGAGGTTAAGGAGAGTTATTTAAGCTATGGAAGGAAAGGATTGGAAAAAAGAAAAAAGGATGTCAAGAGTAGGAAAGAGTTCCTCAAGTTCTCTTGCACTTGGGCCGGCATGGCAGTTTTGTGATTGTTACATTTTTCTTTAGAAGTAACTTGTAGAGATTTAAGATGGATTGCATGAGACGTTTGAATGAGAGTGTGAGAGTTGATGTGAGATGAGACGTTTTATTTAGTATTGAGAGTTCCAATGGTATGTTGCTTTTTTTCATAGTGTCTTAAGACGGTAGTATACGCATACGCGAGAGTCGGGGTGTGACTCAAACGCTTTAAAAGTCGTTTATTTATAATCACCAATCAACTGGACTCAAAAATGATAAAGAAAAAGACATAAAGATGTAATTTATAATAAATATAATAAAAAGTCTTTCATAACAATCGATTATGAAGCAATATTTGTGATTCACTTAAATGCTTTTTTTTTTTTTTTTTTTGAAGATTAGTGTGCAAATTTCAGAAAGGAGAATGATTTATTTTATAATTTATATCTAGTGGATTGTGTTGTGGAACTGACAAATACACTGGTGTTGAATTTCATTTATCATCAATAGGAATATAACTCTAAAGTCATTGGTGGTTATTGTGAAAACGTTTTTTTCGGAGAGGGAGATCATCGTTTAATTATCAATCAACGACTATCTTAATACTTAATGTGAAAAATCCACTTTGCGTCAATAAATAACGTCTTTTAAATGAGCGGAGGTTGTTTTTTTAGTATTCATATCAAACAACTTTATATAAAAATATAAAAGTAAGGTGTGCCTGCTCCACAAATGTAACATAAGTGACCGTTTTATATAGTCAACACATATTTAAATAGCACTCTCCTCCCCCCCCCCCCATCCCCCCCCCCCCTTTCTTTTATATAAATAGACGGAGGTAATCCAAAAAAAAGATTAAGCTTTTTTTAAGAGGATTATGAGGAAGAAAACTAGCTCTATATATGTGACGTGGGGGGGTTATTCTTATATATACTTGTTTGTTGTTGCGACCGTTTCGAGAAAATAAGTAAACAGGAAGTACGCGATTTTAATTGGATTGTGGTAAACATTTAATATAACCGAGCTGATATAAAGGTAAATTAGTAAGGCGTCTTCGTCCGTAAGAAGATAGAAGAAAGAGTGCCGAAGTCATAACTTTAATGTATTATATACTTAATTTATTAATGTGAATAGCAATAGGGATGCAAAAAGGGAAGCATATAACAATATGTTACATGGGAGCAAGCTGCGCAAACGAATATCGGGTCAATGTGTGAATGACTCTTATAAAAGTTTTTTTCGAAAAAAAAAAAAAAAAAAAATAAAAAAAACGTTATAGTTTTTAGGTTTTGGAAAACGACCTAGTTCTCTATAATGTGCTTTGATACACGGTAAAACCCCATAAAATCACAACAACGCTAGCGGAAGGGAATAATAAAAACAAATGAATTTATAGAAATTACCACTGGGGTGCTACGTATAGTATATGAAAGTACAAGTTTATAGATAGAAACGACCTCCAAAAGAGACGTATTTTAAAAGGCATGCACATATCGGTATTAAAATATCAGAGTAAATTCACACGGGTTTGGGTAGAGAGACCCTGTTATTTCTTTTAACAAAAGTTACATGAGTTAAACAGACTCATTTGTACTATTTTAATTATTAAATGTTTTGTTCGCAATATGTTAAGAAAAACTAAAGTATTTTTAAAGATTGATTCCGCGCATCCAAATGCTCCCATATGCCTCAGCTGAGCAAATTAATAACCTCGAGGAAAATTTACAGGCAAAATCGTCTACAATATGTTGGTGAATTATAGCGTTTAAGTAAAAGCATGTTGTTTTGAAGTTTCTAGAGTATTTGAAAAGTATTGAATAGTTCAAGTAATTATTTCGAGTCAGTTGGTATGAGTTAGAATGTTAGCGTTTTATTGTGTCTTTGCAATATTTCAACGTAATTATTTTCCGATATCAAGTAGTAGTTAGAAGTGATGTTGTGATTCAAATGTAAATCGGAAATGTAAATGGTTCAGTATAAGTAAGTTAGTAGGGTGCACCACAAGATTTTATTAAATAATGTAGCACAAGAGAAAAGAAACAGTTTCTCTTTGTCTAGAAGAAAAGAAAATGAAAACATGTATTTTTGTACTATGCTCATGAATCCGAACCTTAACAACGTATATATAATCAAATCAAGTAGTAATGTAATATCTGCCCCAAACAGGAAAAAAAAAAAGGGATGCCCGGTCCTACATTTCCTGCGTATTATTAAAAGTTTAAATGCGCCACTTGGTTTTCTAGGAAAAGTAGAAAACCATATCTCGGAGCGCGTGTGGGATTATAATTCGGGGGGGGTATTAAGGGGGGGGGGGGGGGATTGGGAATGAGTGGGGGGGGGATGAAATTTATAGGGATGGGGGGTAATATTGAATTCATAGTGTGGGGATATATTCATGATGGGAAGGGAGGATTGGGCTGGGGGATGTCTGTCCGATATTATATATCCCCGAATTAATAAAACATTTTGTTGATTAATATGATGATAAATTTATCCAAAACATAGTCGTGTTTGTTTTTGTTGTGGATGTTGTCACTGTCCGGTTAGGTTTTTATTAAGGTTGTTAGGGTTATTTAACTGTTCATGATAGAAAGAAAAGTAGAATCAGGGGGGACCCTCTAGGGGAGGAACCTTAATAGACCTTAGCGGTTTGTTTTGGTTGGGGTTAACTAGGGCACAAAGCCAAAATTAGGCCAAATAAATTTCAGTGGGGCGGTAATAATTAGAAGGATTTGTGGGATTATACGCATTACAAGTTTTTTTGAAAATCAACTTTTGTGTCCCACGCTCTCGCGTTAAAAACAAGTTAATTGTGTTTCCAATATCATAGGTTTTCATATATAGGTATTCTATGATCTCACAAATCGTGTTATTTGTAAGTAAGCAAATATCAAGCTTTTAGTTATTAAAAATAATCAAGTAACGCTTTTATGTAGTTATAAATTTAAATCAATAGTTTTATTTAGTAAAACAAACCATGTATTTTCACCCACATCAACAAACAATCACACACACACCCGATCGTTTATTGCCCGACACAACACCATTTCACCCTACTAACAAGTAAGGGACACACACGAGCACAAGCTGAAACACACAGATCAGGTAGTGTTGGATATGAACTCACCCCCCACCCCCCACTACCGAGGACGTCCCCACCACCCAGCACCCAGCTGACATCGACACAAAACACACAACACAACTCATAGTAAAAAGGTACCATAAGTAGATGTATATATGTCTCACCATCGGACCCCACCCCCCCCACACCCAGAGCCCCAACGCCGAATGCACGCTCCCACACTACACACTATAGCACACACCATCTAAAATGCACAAACATCCATTATTATATTAGTATGACGCTGATATATACTAGAATAATATGTAGTATAATAGTAAGGTTTCGTAGTAATAGTATACATTAGAGAAATTAATATAATATCATAGTGATGAGCACGAGATGTGCGACGTTGGCGAGTGAAGCATAGTATAACTCAACCCGGGGGAGAGTCATTGATTTGGATTAAGTCCAAAAACTTGCTCATACTACATGCGATACCGGTTAAGAAACACTAGGTATACATACCCATTAAGTTGCGTATCCTTAACATATCATTGTTTCGTCTCGCTTATGCAATTCTTTATCTTTTTATTACTATGGGTGTCAATTCCCTCACCTCCCCTTCTATTTTATAATCCAAAAACATACAAGACTGCTGATTGTCGCATTTTCACATGCATACTTTTATAATTCTCGAGAAAAGGCGTGTAAAACTGTATTTGTTGCTGAATTTAACTAGTTCTACAGCTATGTACAAGACGATATACTCTTGGTCAACCTATATAATAGACTACAAGATGGCTAAAATTATTCATTTTTCTCGTGGTGGTCTCTTCTCCGACTCCCTGCGAAACGTAGTTCATGTACTCGTTTTCTGGTAACTGTATAGTTTAACCTAGCAATAATTCAATTCGCGTCATTATTAAACGTCAAAACCAATTTTTGTTAACACAATACCATTCACTCGGAAATACGATCTTGATTAATCTATACTTACGTCATAACTCTTGTAAGCACTACAGATAATTGTTTATGTGAGATAGAATAGCTATGCTTATAATGACTGCATATTCTCACTCTACGAATTCAAAGCTTATCGGAATTACACGTATAGTGGTTTTTAGAGCTGCATAAGTGCTACTTTCATGTATAATTATTAATGTATAGCAATTTATGTCAATGTTCTGATATGTCCGATGACTATGAATCGTATGAGTCAAAAGTATTTATGGTTTTAAGCGTTTTTTCGTGTTTAACCTATCGTTGATTTTATAAGATTATCTGTAGAATCCTTTATTATACTCATGAATCGTTGCAAATATCAATAGCGATTTAAATCCCTATTTTCAAACGAGTAGTTTCAGAACTGACGTAGTTTCTGTATTTGTTCTAGTGACTCATTTGGTCATATCCGCACTGCACTCATTCTCAGAGAGGAGATATAGTGCATCATGACTGCTCAATTCGTAATCACAATGCTACACTTGAATCTTTTTTCTACAAGATCCGCATAAAATACTAGATACTAGTGACCTTTCTCTCTAAGGCCAAAAAGTTTGCTGCGAGTTGTTAATCCCATTTATACTGTCTGATCTGTGTGATTGCATTGTAGTTCCCAAAGTTATTTAGCGCTTCCAAACACTAATTTTGTCGTATTTGTCAAACCGTAGATAGCTATACATAATGAGATGAAACCACTATGACATGAAAAACGAATTGTTTACAGAAGTGTAGATATAAGATGCAGCACTACATGAATGATATTAGCATCGACGCACACTCGCGTCGGTGCTATCTCATCGCTTAAGAAATTTTAAGATTGAACCTAGGAAGTTATACTCGTATTTTCTACCAAACTAACTGTCGATCCATAGATTGTAGAACTAGCGTAATCGTAAACTTATAAACGGACGCAAACTCCCTCATTCCGGTAGGAAGTATAGTAGTTGGATTTAATATACCAATGTCCAATTGCGCTCACATGCAAGTAGCACTTACGCAGCATGTAATAATATTAAAATTCATGACTCTACACGATTGTGAAGTATTACTATCATAGGCTGACTAGGCGAAAATCTATTCGTGAATATCACACATTATTGCTACCTAAAATCAGAACAAGTGCCAAAATCTACCTAAAACTAGGCCCATAATGTCAGAAATACTAATAAAAAGCATGAATAAAATACTAATCGCTTGTTGGTTCACTCGCGCTCCTCGCTCGCTCGTAGTAGTACATACCGCGCTGAAAAGTTACTGGTCTGTTGCATATATCATTTTATATAGAGCAATTTTTTGTAAGATTTAATATTTTATATTATGCCAAGAAAAATAAATTTTCTAATGTTATTGTATTATTGCTGATATAAAAAAAACGCAGTCCTAAAAACTTGTATATTTCATCCAAACACCATTTTTTAACAACATCTAACATCCATGCAAGAATGATTCTGAATTCCCTTTAAACAATATCTTAAGTACATCAGATAATACCGTGACATAACTTATGATGATATCAAATAATCATGATTTAAGTATCATGAGTTCAATGCAGATGCTTTAATTTTGAAGAATCAGTAACCATAAATATGCATTTGTTGATGCTATGTATCAACTTCTGCTAAATCATATGAATAGGCCTAGTATATGATTGGTAAGTCTAACCTCAGACTTAGCAAACACGTCATGGCATCGATAAATCAGAAAATGTAATCAGAGTAGTCTATATATCTTTACCATTTTTCAATATGCTTTTGCACTTGTGCATTAGTATGACCTATCCAGTAAAGAATCCCAAGTTCAAACTAATAATGAGACATACACCAGAAACAGATGTATTAGATGTGTGACTAATCAGCAGAAGTCTTGCAATAAACTCCTTTCGTATTTTTAAACCTCTATTGCTTCCATTCAACTTCAATTTGAAGCATCACAAACCATTCTTGATTATACATTTAAAATCTTATTATGACCAAATTGGAATAAACTTGAGGTAATGATATATATGCATAGGTGCGCATGTTATTGCAACAAGCTATGATGGATGTGGTATAAATATAGGATTAGATTTAAGATGGATTAATGAGAGTGCTTTGTTAAATTTATGGGTTGAGCAGAGTTGTATAATGGGTCGAGGACTCATTTTGATTCGAATTTTATTCACAGGGGTTATGAATTATTCACACGAAAATTCCAAGATCATCAAGGTTTTGTAATTACTCATTTTTCATCATATGGGATATCTTTATAAGCAGTAGAAAATTGTTCATGCATGTTTGTTTAATTTTTTGATACAAAAAGATGTTCGATACCATATTTTTGGTTAATTTGAAACCGGCCCTGAATTAAGTAATGGGTACCATTGATTTTTATATTTTTACCAATGGTTTTTATATGATATATAGCACCATATAAATTGTTTGGTATAAATTATCAATGACGGTAGGAGATAGTTATTTTGGGATTAATGAGTTTATCTCGCTCAGATGGGCGAATAAATGGAAAAAGAAAAAGCAAAATATGCCTATTAAACGAATTAGGGTCATGGTTTTGATATTTTTCCCAGGTTAATTGAGGCCTAATGAATGTATAAAAATTGTGAAATTATTGGGGAAAATTTTAATTAGGGTTTTATGCATTTAATTGCTTACCAATTTGTGTATTTAAAGTACAAGGACTTGTTTTGTAATTTCTGAAACTATGGGGACTGTTTAAGACATGTTAATATATTTTTTTTAATCTGAGAAAAATAAGTTGGGTGGTAGAAAATGTCATTTTGATATTATTTTGGATTAAAAGTGATTAATTATGCATATTATTTAATTAGAAATTAAATAAATAAAATGGAGGGACTAAACTTGTAAATTCTGAAAAGAGTAAGGTTTGGACAGTAATTAAAGTATAAGATTTGAATTTTCCAAATTTGAAGCTATAAGGACTTGTTTTTGTAATTATGAATAATTAAAGATATAGTTTAATTAAATAAATGAAATACAAGGACTAAATATGTAAATCATGTAAAATTGAGGGTTTGACTTGTAAATACAGAAAATGGAAGGTATAAGCTGAATAAAATATGAAACTTTGATATTTACACTTTACACCTTGTAAGTTGTTGATTTTGCATGTTAAACCCTAAAATACGGGAAGTTGTCATATTAAACCCTAAACTCGCAAAATTGATATGTTAAGTTCCTAAATTATTCAAAATACTTTATAGGACCTAAAATGATGAACATGCTATTTATGGAAACCTGCTATTTATGGAAACCTGCTATTTATGGAAACCTGCTATTTATGGAAACCTGCTATTTATGGAAACCTGCTATTTATGGAAACCTGCTATTTATAGAAACCTGCTATTTATGGAAACTTGCTAAATAAGGAAAGTTCTATTTTTGGAAAGTACCTAGTATAACAAGATACTAATCATGGAATATGTTAATCATGGAATATACTAATCAAGAAAGATATTAATCATGGAATGTGCTAATCATGGAATGTGCTAATCAAGAAAGATACTAATCATGGAATACAATGATCAAAGAAACATACAAGCATACCAATCAAGGAAAGTTACCAAGAATAGAAAGCTGCCAAAAATAGAAAGTTACTAAAAATGGAAAGAAACTTAAATCATGCACAAGTAACTTATACAAGCTCTTTAACATGTAGATCACGTGAAGCAGGAGTAGCTTCCATTCTTCTTACCACCTCTTTCATTACTTGCTGGACTTAAGGTACGGATATTCCGTCCTTTCAGTAAGGACATTCCTTCTATTCATGATTCATTCCCCAGAACTGCTATGCTTCCCCATTTCTATGTTTTGCCATGATTTATTCCATGTTTATTTTATAACCCACTGCCCGAGCTATATATATGCATGACCATGATTTATGTGACTTACCACCTAGTTATGGAGGTACCATGACCATGACACTTGAGGCACCTGTGTCATGACTCTTTCGCGTTGAGAGTGATTTCACGCGGCGTCCCTTTTCATGTTACTTATTTATAATTCATGTCTGGCCATTATTATTCGGGGCGTATGGGTGCATCCTAGTTTACATGTTTATACGTTTCATGGTGATTGGTTGGTGTGTGCTCTACATCCCATCACATTGGAGTTGATCCCTCCACCCATTTATTATAAGAGGTCACCCCTCTAGTACATGTTGAGGCATCCCCTCTAATCCATACATGTATGCAAGTTATTATTATATTGACATGTACGATTATATGAGCTCGTGGGCAAATCCTTATTATTATGTTATGCTACCTATGATATTCCATTATACCTTCATATCATATCAACCATGCTTTACATGTTCATTTCTATTCCTCATGACATCTTTTACTCCATATTATCCATGTTTACATGTTTCACACTTAGTTCCTCACGATGTATTTTCCTCAGTTTCCCTCATGACAATTATGACATTTCATGATATTTCTTACCTCATAATATCCAGACTTTACATATTACCACTTTCCTCATAACTCTTATGTATGTTCCATGATACTCACTTACCTCTATATCTCCCTATGACTTTATGATTTACAGAAATGTCTTTCTCCTCAGTTTACCCATGCTTTGCTTGTTCCATAGTTTTCCCTATGAATTACCCTTCAGTTTCTCCACAACACATATGATATCACACGACATCTTGTACCCATGTTAATCACGTTTTCCTATGTTACTTTTCTCTCATGACTTATCTTACAGATTCTCTCAGATTATGAAGTGATGCATTTATGTCAGAGAGGGGGTTACAAGTATGGTATCATAGAGCCCAGGCTTCCGATGTAGGGTCTAAAACTTGAACCTTTGTGGATGGGTAGACATTTGGTCCTTTCCTTTTCCCACCTCTTTCCCCTTTCAGAATCGACGTTTATTTTCTCAGCGCGTTTTGACCTTTTAATCCGTTTATCATTAAAATTTCTTTTTGCAAATGTCGATGGTGGAATAACTTTCGTACGATGCTGAACTCGCTTCGGCGTTCAGGGCATGCCGTGGATGCTATGCTTCCACAGATCCTGGATGAACAACGTTCGTGAAGAGTTTACTTAACATGTGCTAGTGGCTCAGGTGGAAATCCTCCACCAGTCACTCTATTCATACCTGGCTGTAATTGGAACGCTTTAACTAGCAAAGCCCCGTACGTTCGAGAGGCGGTATCTCCAGTTGATGTGAGAACTGGATCTCTCACATGGAGAAGTCTTGATGTGAAGGGTTGTGATGATGTGTTTAAGGCTGAGGTTTGAGTTTATAAGATTGAGGGTGAGCGCTAGATGGTGGAAGGCCATACAAGCAGGCCAAAGGAGGAGATGCAGGATTCTACCTTTGTCATGGGCAGATTTCAAGGAGTTGTTCTTCCTCCAATTTTTCCCTCGAGCTGAGCAAGAGCGCCTAAGCTGAGAGTATCAATTCTCTTCGCCAAGGGCAGGCTGAGAGCAGTGATGAGTTTATGCAGCGCTTTTATCCGTATAAGCTTGGATTTCTTGGACAGGCTGCTGGCACTGCAGAGGAGCAGGCCAAGAACTTTCGTTGGGGTCTTCACAAGTCGATCCTAGACCGTATCCTATGCATGGAGTTTACTGATGTTGCTCAAGTTGCAGATGCTGCTCGCAACTTTGAGATCCTCCGAGACAGGGATGATTATGACAGGCCTGAACGATCAGACAAGAGGTAAACCTTCAGTAATTAAATTTTGCGACCTATTCCACGTTTTACCTTTCTACCTTTATAACATGTATCACCCAACCATTCTTCAGGCATAAGAGTGGGGACCAGCATCAGTCGTCTAATCAGCAGAATAGTCCCGGGTGTCATGACCAGAGGAATGACCGTCATGGGTCAGATAGGCAGGGCGGTAGTGGTAACTACCGTAACAACAATAGCAAACAATCACTCCTCGGTGACAAAAGAGAGGTCCAATCTTTAATCTTTATCATCCTCATCTGCTCTATGTTATAAATCTAACATCACGTTAAAATGACAGGAACTCTGGTGCTGGACGCGACCATCGGAACAGGGGTCAGCAGTCCCACCGAGCTACCAACTCTGGTAATTCATTTGATAGAACAAGTTTATTCGCTAGATGTCTCAAAATTCATGTCTCACGATCCATCATTGAATCAGGTTCCCAGCAAAACCAAGGACCGTCCGGGTATATACTTACCTGTTGCTCACATGTGGACGTAGGCACCCAGGAGAGTGTCTCGTCTGCGGTACTTGTTTAAAGTGCGGTCAAGCTGGTCATCTTCAGCGAGATTGCATAGAAGAACCGGGGGGCTAGTTAGTCTGGTTAGGCTGACACGAAGCCAGAGCATCAGGCGCGGTCTTTGCGCGAACTCAGAGGTTCCGGCTGAATGTACAGGTACCATCACTCGAGTAACATTATTTATTTTCGGACGTCTGCAGTTTATTTGTTTTATTTGATACGGCGTGCAAAACACATTCTGGATATCTACAAGTTTGCTTCATGTCTTACTATGACACATGTACACTTGAACATGTGTCTATGTATATCCACGCCCATGAAAAGACTCCGCACGTATTACCCATGTGTATAGAGGACCTTCCTATACAGTTTATGACAAAGATCGTTCAGGTAATGCGGCTTCTTTTGAACATGTGTGAGTTTGATTATAATTCTGGGTTATGGACGGGGTATCAGCGCACCATAGCTACGATTGACTGTCATTCCCGTCGTGTTATTTTTCGGCAATTATTCATAATCCTGATATTTATTTATCATGGTCTCCTACGGGAAAATCTTTGAAAATCATTTTCTGCTTTGAAGCACGTATCTATATCTCACGGCTGTGAAGGTTTCCTAGCTAATATTCATGACACGACCTTCAGATGTTTATTTATTCATGATCACGCCAATTGTTTCCGATATTTCAAGACGTATTTTCCAGAGGAACTTCCAGGATCCAACCCATTCGTGACTGAAGTAAGGAGTTTTCTCGGATTAGCAGGCTATTATCGCAGATTTGTAGATGGGTTTTCACGACTGGCCTTACCCTTGACTAAGCTCATGCGAAAGGGTGAGAAGTTTGTTTGGAACGACGAGCGAGAGAAGAGCTTTGAAGAGCTTAAGCAGCGTTTAGTCTCCGCACCTATTCTTACTCTCCCATCCGGTTCAGGTGGATTTCAGATTTATAGTGATGCTTCAAAGAAAGGTCTGGGTTGTGTACTCATGCAGCATGGGAAAGTGATTGCCTATGCATCACGACAGCTAAAACCTTATGAGGTGAACTATCCTACCCATGACCTAGAATTAGCAGCTGTTGTCTTCGCTCTTAAAATCTGGAGACACTACCTTTATGGCGAATCATGTGACATTTTCACCGATCATAAAAGTCTCAAGTATATTTTCACTCAGCGAGAATTAAATATGAGACAGAGACGTTGGTTAGAGTTACTAAAGGATTATGACACCAACATTCAGTATCATCCGGGGAAAGCAAATGTGGTGGCTGACGCGTTAAGTAGGAAATCAGGTATGATAGCTGGCATCAAAGTAGAAGAAGAGATTATACGTGATCTGGAACGTTTGGACATAGAGTTATGTGTTCGTGGACAGAATGGTTTCTGGGCTAGTCTGAGGGTTGAGCCTAACTTAATTTCTCAGATTAAGGCAGCTCAAAAGGACGATGGTGAAATCTGGGCAATCATTCAGAATTTAGACAAGCAGACCGAGTTTCATGTTGATAGTGATGGCATTCTATGGCAGGGCACTAAGTTATGTGTACCAGAAGATCCTGCACTTCGAGAGGTTTTGATGACCGAAGCTCATAGTTCTCCTTTTTCTATTCATCCGGGTTCGACGAAGATGTATCATGATCTCAAGCAACACTTCTGGTGGAGTGGTATGAAACGAGATGTAGCAACATTCGTATCAAAGTGTTTAGTCTGTCAGCAAGTTAAGATCGAACATCAGCGTGCAAGTGGGTTACTACAACCATTAGAGATTCCTGTTTGGAAATGGGACGAAATATCTATGGATTTCGTTACAGGTTTACCACGGACTCAGAGGAAGCACGACGCTATCTGGGTTGTCGTGGATCGTTTGACCAAGACAGCGCATTTCCTTCCTATTCGTAAGGATTTTTCCATCAGTAGATTGGCAGAGATGTTCCAGCAAGAAATCGTTCGACTACACGGTACTCCATCAGCAATCGTATCCGATAGAGATCCACGTTTCACGTCTCGTTTCTGGAAAGGTTTACAGAACGCTTGGGGAACCAGGCTCAAGTTCAGTACGGCTTTTCATCCAGAGACAGACGGACAGTCAGAACGTACGATTCAGACACTGGAGGACATGTTACGTTCATGTGCATTAGAATGGACAGGAAATTGGGACGACTACATCTGTTTAGTTGAGTTCGCGTATAATAACAGTTGGCATGCAAGTATCAAGTGCGCTCCCTTTGAGATGTTATACGGTAGGAAATGCCGTGCTCCTATCTGTTGGGATCAAGTTGGTGAGCGGGTTCTTGAGGGCCCAGAGATGATTGAGGTGACCAATGAGAAGGTCGCTGTCGCCAGGGAAAAGCTTAAAGAAGCTCAGACACGGCAGAAGAGTTATGCCGATAAGCACCGCAGATTGTTAGAATTTCAGCCGGGCGAACATGTATTTTTGAAAGTATCACCTACACGTGGAGTCAGGCGTTTTGGTATTAAAGGCAAGCTTAGTCCTCGTTTTATAGGACCATTTGAAATTCTTGAACGCGTGGGTGAGGTTTCTTATCGTTTGGCGTTACCTCCACAACTCTCTCATGTTCACAACGTATTTCACGTATCTTTACTCAGAGGTTACAAGTATCATCATCTCCACGTTGTCTCCTATCCATTTGGTCAGATCCGTGAAGATTTATCTTACACGGAAGAACCTGAGTCTATTCTAGACCGTCAAGTCAGAGTCATGAGGAAAAAGACTATTCCTTTCGTTAAAATCCTTTGGAGGAATCATCCTGAGCGGGAAGCCACTTGGGAAACCGAGGAGTCTATACGGACTTCCTATCCTCATTTTCTTCCATGATCTGGTATGTTCTTTTCAGTCGTATCATGTTTCTAATTCGAGGACGAATTATTCTTTTAAGAGGGGAAGAGTTGTAAAACCCACATGAAAATACCATGAAATTTAAAATTTTAATAAACAATAAAATCACGACAAGAAAACCTATGAATTTAATATCACGACAAGTTATCACACGAAATTAAAATCTACGAATCATGAACACACGAAGATACAAAATACGATGTGAAAATAAAAACTAAACAATTTCTTTTTGGGCTTATGAATATTTCGGCAAGACACAAGAAAAGAAAAGGCCCATGTTTAATTTTTAAAAGCCCAAGCCCAAGGTCCTAATTATAACTACAAGAAACTAGGTTTTTACCTCATTTAATTTGTTACAAGAAATCAAAATAAGAAACCCTAACCCATTCTACAAACCGGCGGCACCCACAAGGAAGGAGGAACAAGTTTGATCTTGGTTCGTGGAATCATTGTGTTTTCTATCTCTATTCCATCCTCGATCTATTCCTGTAATCGGTAAACCATGAAAACCTTTCTATCTCTTTTCTGAAATATTATGCATGCATGAAAATAAACCTTAAGAAATAATAAGAATGAAGCTATGATATGAAAATAATTTAAATCGATTCATGAGTTGGGTTGTGTGGTTCGCGGGTCGAATGAAACACAAGCCGAGTACCTCTAGGGTACTCGGCACTTATGTGGTTTTGGGGATTTATTTTCGAGAGGCCACTTGGGAAACCGAGGAGTCTATACGGACTTCCTATCCTCATTTTCTTCCATGATCTGGTATGTTCTTTTTCGTCGTATCATGTTTCTAATTCGAGGACGAATTATTCTTTTAAGAGGGGAAGAGTTGTAAAACCCACATGAAAATACCATGAAATTTGAAATTTTTAACAAATTAAGAGAAACGACAAGAAAACTTATGAATTAAATATCATGACAAGTTAACGCACGGAAATAATATTTACGAAACATGAATATACGAGTACGCTAAATATGACACGAAATAAAAACTACAAAATGGCTACCTATGGGCTTGTGAAAGTTTCGGCTAACACAAGATGGAAAAGAGGCCCAAGTCTAAAATTAAAAGCCCAAGCCCATATCCCTAATTATTAATTCCAGGAGCTAGTTTTTCATCTCATTAAATTGTTACACAAAAATTTAAGAAACCCTAATTAAAGTTCTACAAACCGGCGGCAAGAGGAAAAGAAAGGGGCAAGATCCAAGCTTTGATTCGTAAACTCGTGGTGTTAATCAATCCTTGATTGATCTTTGATCAATCCCCACAACCGGTATTTGATAAAACCTTTTTAATCTTCTCGTATATAAATCTTGCATGCATGAAATCACCTTATAAATAATAAGAATTTAAAATCATGAAATGAAAAATAATTGAGATCGATTCATGTTGGTGGTCGGGTGTTTGTGTTCGAACCAAGGCCTCGCCGAGTTCATAATAACTCGGCATATATATATGTTTTACCATGATCTTGTCGGCCAAAGACCCAAGCCGAGACCCCTATGGGGCTCGGCACTTTCATGTTTCAATGATTGGGGAATGTGGTGTTCGTTGGGGCTGAGCAAACCAAGACCACGCCGAGACCCTTGAGGACTCGGCACACGCATGTCATATTATGTTTTTGTTTTCGTTAGGTGTTACTCGATCCAAGGCCAAGCCGAGTTTTTCCCTAAGGGACTCGGCACACACCTATGGAATTATTGTGATCATATTCATGTGGTATTTGAGGCCAAGAAAACCAAGCCGAGTACCCTAGTACTCGGCATACGAAAAGTACTACTTTTAGATACCAAGTATAACAGTTACCAAAATCATGGAATACAACAATCCAAGAAATATACAAAGTATACCATCAAGGAAAGTAACCAAAAATAGAATGTTATCTCTAAAATAGAATGAAACTTAAATCATGCACAAGTAACTTATACAAGCTTCTTTATCATGTAGCAGGTGAAGACGGAGTGATATCTTTCTATTTCTTCTTTCACTGCTTATGTCCACGGTACGGATTTATTCCGTCCTTCAGAATGGACATTCCTTATATTCATGATTCATTTTTTTTTTTTTTTTTTTTTTTTAACAATCCCAAGGAACTTGCTAATGCTTCCCATTCTATGTGTTGCCATTGATTTATTCCATGTTTATTTTCATGTTACACTGGCTCCTGAAGCTATATATATATATATGCATGACCATGATTTATGTGATTAACACCTAGTTATGGAGGTACCTATATTGACATGACACTTGAGGCACTGTGTCTGACTCTTTCGCGTTGAGAGTGATTTCCCGCGGCGTCCCTTTTTGCATGTTACTTTTCTTTCATGTCTGGCATTATTATTCGGGGGTATGGTGCATCCTAGTTTACATGTTTATACGTTTCATGGTGATTGGTTGGGTGGGTGCTCTTACATCCCATCAATTGGAGTTGGTTGATCTCCTCACCCATTTTATTATAAGAGGTCACCCCTCTAGTACATGTTGAGGCATCCCCTCTATTTTATGCATGTATGCACGTTATTATTATGTATGATTATATGAGCTCGTGGGCAAACCCTTATTGATATGTTATGCTACTTATGACATTCCATTATACGTTTCATCTTAACAACCATGTTCTACATGTTCCATGGTATTCTTCATGGACATATTTCTCCAGTGCCTTCTGACAGCATGGATCTTTCGCTGCTTTATATTCTTATCCTGGACTTATGTTTATTATTTCATTATTCATTATATTCCGATTCATGGGTGGTTATGCTCAGCCGTATTCTTTCCATGTTTCTTACGGCAGGTAACTAGAGGGAGTTGGGCATGAGAGATTGTGCTTAGGAAGAGACCCTTTAGCTTCCACTCTATTATCATTGACTCTTGCAGACTTATGTTTTGGACACATGTTTCGTCCTTTAAACTTCCTTTACGTTTATGCATGTTAAACTTCATAATGGGAGCCGATGTTTGTTTCCGGCTTTCCACCTTGTTACGTTATCAGTTATGTTTTATGCCTTTTATGCTTTGATATGACGCCATGATTATGAAGTGATGCCTTTTCATCAGATGTAGGGGCGGTTACAATTATGTATCAGAGCCAGGCTTTTGATCCGGTAGGATCTAAATAAACTTGATTGTGAGGATTGGGTAGATATTAGGTTCTTCGAGAATGACGTTCCTTATTCATGTATTGACGTTTTAATACCGCTTAACCTTTAAAATATTTTTTAATGAAGTATGTGTGTAATCACTATCGTACAGATGCTGAACTCGCTTTTGCGGCTGTCCAGGCAGCTCGGTAACTGCTATGCTTCCACAGATCCTTGTGAACAAGTTCGTGAGGTAGAGTACGTAATGGTGCTAGAGGCTCAGGTGGAAAATCCTCCACCAGTCACTATTCTACTGGCTGGGAACGCTTTAACAAAGCAATAAAACTCCGTACGTTCGAGAGGGCTGGTAATCTCCATGTTGATGCTGAGAATGTGATCTCTCACATGAGAAGATCCTTTGATGTAATGGGTTTGTGATGACGTGTTTAGGCGAGGTTAGCCGTTTATAGTTTGAGGGGTGACGCGCTAGCATGGTGGAAGGGGCCTACAAGCAGGCAAGGAGGAGATGCATGGATTCTCACTTGTCATGGGCCAGGTTTCTAGAGTTGTTCTTCCTCCAATTTTCCACTCGAGTGAGCAGAGGCGCTTATAAGTGAGAGTATCATTTCTCTTCGCCAAAGGGCGGCGAGTCGCATGTATTTGAGTTTAAGCAAGCGTTTATCCGTATAGCTGGAATTTTCTTGGGCCGGCTGCTAGGCACTACAGTGGCGCAGGCCAAGAACTTCGTTTTTAGGGTCTGCCAAGTCGATCCTAGACGTCTCCTATGCTGGAGTTTACTGGATGTTGCTCAGGTTGCAGATGCTGCATCGAAACTTTGAGATCCTCCTGAGAAGGGATGATTATGACAGGCCTCGAACGTTCAGACAAGAGGTAACCTTCGAGTAATTAAATTTTTGCGAACCTATTACACGTTTTATCTTTCTACCTTTATACATGTACCACCAACCATTCTTCATGCATAAGAGTGGGGACCAGCCATCGTAGTCTATATCAGAAGAATAGTCACCGGGTCTGACCAGAGGAAATCACCGTCTATGGGGTCGACAGGCAGGGCAAGTGTTAGTGGTAACTACCGTAACAACATAGCAATAATCACTCCCGTGACAACAACAGGTCAGTTTATTCTTTTCCTTCCTCATCTGATCTATGATATAAATCTAACATCACGTTAAATTGACAGAACTCGGCGCTGGCGAGACCAACGGACAGGGGTCCGCAGTCCCACCGAGCTTAGCTGCCAAAACTACTGGTAATTCATTAATATAACATAGTTTATTCACTATATGTCTCAAAATTAGTGTCTAACGATCCATCATTGGAGCAGGTTCCCAGCAAACAAGGCACGTCGAGGGTATTATACTTACCCTGCTGCGCCACATTGTGGACGTACGACACCCCAGGAGAGAGTGTTCGGTCGGGCTGCATGGTACTTGTTTCAAGTGCGGTCAAGGCTGGTCATCTTCAGAGGGATTGCAAGAAAGAACACGCGGGGCTAGTTCGTCTGGTTCATGCTGGACAAGAAGCAGACGCATCAGGCCGTGTCTTTGCGCTTGAACGCAGACTGGGTTGCTAATACACATGGTACCATCAATGGTGCATTATTGTATTTACGGACGTGCAGTGTAATAGTTTTTTATTTGATAAGGGTGCAACCACATTCTGTGATATCTTACATAAGTTTGCCTCTTGTCTTACTACTGACACCTTGTTCCACTTGACCCATGTGTTATGTATATCTCGCCATGAAAGGACTCGCACGTATTTACCCATGTGTAAGAGACTTCCTCTACAGTTTAATGACAGGTATCGTTCAGTTAATGCACTTCTTTTGACATGTGTGAGGTTTGATATATATAATTCTGGGGTATGGACTGGATATCAGCGCACCATGCTACGATGGACTGTCATTCCGTCGTGTTATATTCGGTTAACATTCATACTCACCGAATTTATTTATCATGGTTCCCTACCGGGAAAATCTATGAAAATCATTTCTGCTTTAGAAGCACGTATCTATTATCTCACGGTGGAGGTTCCTAGCTAATATTCATGACACGAACTTCTGATGTTCATTCTATAATGATCGCCAATGTTTCCGAATTTCAAGACGTATTTCAGAAGAAACTTCCAGGAATCCCACCCACTCGCGATTGTTGAAGTATAACATTGAGTCTCATTCAAGGAGCAGAGCCCAATCTCTAAGGCTCCTTATCGCATGGCTTCCGATTGAGTTGAAAGAGTTGAAGGATCAGTTGCAAAGAGCTTGCTCTGGCAACCCACACATAAACCTTCAAACTCGTGTTGTTCTTTGTGTGGTAGTGTTGGAGCGAGGTTTTATCCGCCCCAAGTGTATCGCATGGGGTTTTGCACCAGTCTTATTCGTCAAGAAAAGGACGGTAGCATGAGACTGAGTATCGACTACCGTGAAATTAACATGATCACTATCCGTACGTTATTCCTCCTCCAGTTATTGACGATTTATTCGATCAGCTTCAGGGTGCTAAGCATTTCTCCAAGATAGATTTAAGATCCGGTTACCATCAGTTACGAGTGAAAGAGCAGGATATTTCCAAGACGGCTTTTCGTACACGTTATGGCCACTATGAATTTCTGGTTATGCCTTTTGGTCTCACGAATGCTCCAGCAGTGTTTATGGACTTGATGAACCGCATCTTTCATGAATTCTTAGACAAGTTCGTCATCGTATTCATCGATGATATTCTGGTCTTCTCTAAGTCTAAAGAAGAACACGAGGAGCATCTCCGCACTGTTCTACAGATCTTACGACAAGAGAAACTATATGCCAAGTTTTCCAAGTGCGAATTTTGGTTGAGTAGAGTGGCTTTTCTGGGCCACATTGTGTCAGCAGAAGGAATTACTATGGATCCGGCGAAGGTTGAGGCTATCACCAAATGGCCAAGACCGACGTCTGTGACTGAAGTAAGGAGTTTCCTCGGATTAGCAGGTTATTATCGCAGATTTGTAGATGGGTTTTCACGACTGGCCTTACCCTTGACTAAGCTCATGCGAAAGGGTGAGAAGTTTGTTTGGAACGACGAGCGAGAGAAGAGCTTTGAAGAGCTTAAGCAGTGTTTAGTCTCTGCACCTATCCTTACTCTCCCATCCGGTTCAGGTGGATTTCAGATTTATAGTGATGCTTCAAAGAAAGGTCTGGGTTGTGTACTCATGCAGCATGGGAAAGTAATTGCCTATGCATCACGACAGCTGAAACCTTATGAGGTGAACTATCCTACCCATGACCTAGAATTAGCAGCTGTCGTCTTCGCTCTTAAAATGGGGACACTACCTTTATGGCGAAATCATGTTGTGACATTCACCGATCAATAAAGTCTCAAGGTCATTTTCCACTCAGCGAGAATTAAATATGAGACAGAGACGTGGTGAGTTTCTAAAGGATTATGTACACCAACATTCAGTATCATCAGGGGAAAGCATTGTTGTGGCTGACGCGTTTGTGTTAAGTAGGAAATCAGTATGATAGCTGGCATCAAAGTTAGAAGAAGGATTATACGTGATCTGGAACGTTTGGACATTGTGTTATGTGATCGTGGGACAGACATAGTTTTCTGGGCTAGTCTGAGGGTCGAGCCTAATTCATTTCTTCAATTATGGCAGATCAATAAGACGATGTGAATCTGGGCAATCATTTCAGAATTTAGACAAGCAACCAGAGAGGTTTCATTAGATAGTGATGGCATCTTATGGCAGGCCGCAACACTCTACTAATAATTTATGTGTACCAGAAGATCTGCACTTCGAGAGGTTTGATACTGAAGCCACATTGTTTCCTTTTTCTATTCATCGGGTTCGCGAAGAGGTATCATGATCTCAAGCAACATTCTGGTGGAGTGTATGTATGAAACGAGATGTAGCAACATTCGTATCCAGTGTTAGTCTGGTCAGCAGTTATGATCAGAACATCAGCGTGCAAGTGGGTTACTACAAACCATTAGAGGTTCCTGTTGGGAAATGGACGAATATCTATGATTTCGTTACAGGTTTACCACGGACTCGAGGAAAAAGCACGACGCTATCTGGGTTGTCTGGATCGTTTTTTGACCAGACAACGCATTTCCTTCCTATTCGTAAGGATTTTTCCATTCAGTAGATTGGCAGAGATGTTCCATGCAAGAAATCGTTAGAAACTACACGGTACACCATCAGCGATCGTATCCGATAGAGATCCACGTTTCACGTCTCGTTTCTGGAAAGGTTTACAGAACGCTTGGGGAACCAGGCTCAAGTTCAGTACGGCTTTTCATCCAGAGACAGACGGGCAGTCAGAACGTACGATTCAGACACTGGAGGACATGTTACGATCATGTGCATTAGAATGGACAGGAAATTGGGACGACTACATCTGTTTAGTTGAGTTCGCGTTTATAATCCACAGTAGGCATGCCAAGTATCAGGTGCGCTTCCCTTTGAAGGGTGATGTTTATACGGTTGGAAATGCCGTTTGTGCTCCCCTTAAATCTGTTTTTTTGGGGGATCAGGTTGGTGAGCGGGTTCTTGAGGGCCCAGAGATGATTGAGGTGACCAATGAGAAGGTCGCTGTCGCCAGGGAAAAGCTTAAAGAAGCCCAGACACGTCAGAAGAGTTATGCCGATAAGCATCGCAGATCGTTAGAATTTCAGCCGGGTGAAAATGTATTTGTGAAGTTTCACTACAGGGGAGTTCAGGCGTTTTGTAGTTAAAGGCAAGCTTAGTCCTCGTTTTATAGGACCATTTGAAATTCTTGACCTGGTCACTGTTGGGTGAGGTTTCTTATCGTTTGGCGTTTACCACCACATACTCTCTCTATGTTTCCAAAACCGTATTTCAATATTTGTAATCGTTACTCAGGAGGTTAATGTTATCAATCATCTCCACGTTAGTCTCTTATTCCATTTGGGAAGATCCGTGAGATCTATCTTTCACGGGAAGAGCCTTGAGTCTTAATTCTTGACCGTTTAAAGTCAAGAGTCATGAGGAAAAAAGACTATTCCTTTCGTTATAATTCCTTTGGTGGATAGTCATCTGAAACGGAAGACACTTGGGGAACCGAGGAGTCTTTACGGACTGCCATTCTCATTTTCTCCCATGATATGGTATGTTCTTTTCAGTCGTTTCATGTTTCTATCTCGAGGACGAATTATTCTTTGTAAGAGGGGAAGAGTTGTAAAACCCACATGAAAAATTACCATTGAAATTTAAAATTTTAATAAACAATACAAATCACGACAAGAAACCTATGTATTTAAGTTCACGACAAGTTATCACACGAAAATTAAATATCTTCTACGAATCATTGAACACACGAAGATACTAAAATTACGATGGGAAAATATAATACTAAATAATTTCTTTTTGGGCTTATGAGTTATTCGGCAAAGACACAATGAAAAAGAAAAGGCCCATGTTTTAATTTTTGTAAGGCCCAAGCCAATGGTCTCTAATTCATAACTACAAGAAATAGGTTTTACCTCATTAAATTGTTACAAAAAAAACTAAGGAAACCCTATTCTATTCGACAACCGGCGGGCACCAACAAGGAAGAAAGAGGATGAAGTTTTTTCGATCTTTTGTTCGCTGGATATCGTGTTTTCTATCTCTATTCCATCCTTGATCATTTCCCATAATAGGTATCTCATGAAAACTTTTCTAATTCTTGCTTTTGATTTATATACACGCATGAATATGTGCCTCATGAAATAATAAAATGTATCATGAAATACTACTAGAAATGGATGTTAAATGGCGAGGTTAAACTAATCATGTCATGTTGTTGATCATATAAATTAACTAGGCATAATATAAGGGGTGTTTCGTGTGGCTCATATGGCCAAGAAATCAAGCCGAGACCCCTAGGGTACTTGGCACATATATTTTTCTTTTTATTTTGACATGTCGAGTGGTTATGGTGGCCAAGGGAGAATTAAAAGCATGTTAAAAATATAATTGTAGGCGTATGAGCTTAATTGTCATTCGGCTTAAACAAGTGGACTTATGAACTTATATTTTTCGACTAATATGTGGACTTATGAATTAAATCATTTCGGCTAACATGTGGATTTATTAACTTATTGATTTTCGGCTTAAATAGTGACTTATGGCCTAATGATTTTCGGCATATATGTGGGCTTGGCTTAATTGTTTCGGCTAAAATGTAGGCTTATGAAATTTATTGTTAATTGGGCTTATGGTGTATTTCATTTCGGGCTAACCGGCTCAAGGCCACTCGGCTCGTTTGATTTGGGCTTATTTTATATTCGGCCCATAAGGGTCCGGCCCACATGGATTTCGGCCCAATTAGTGATTAATTTACAAGTGGTGTCATCGCAATAATTAGCTTTACTCTCGTACGTGTTTAATTAATTAAAAGAGACTTAAATAATTATGAAGGGTTAATGATTTCGTGTTAATTTTGTTATCAAGAATAATTATCGGAGAAAAATAATAAAACAAGAAATCAAGCATGATTAAATATTTATATTCACTTTAGACCCTTTAACTTTAATTAACTACAGTTTTTACCCTTGAAATCATGAAAATGACATTTATATCCCTAATTATAATTAATTACCAATTATACCTAAAGTATATTAAATAACATGATTTATCTAAATTAATAACAATAGATTATTATTAATCCAAGACACAGAAATGGAAACCTGCTATTTTTAGAAAGTTACTATTTATAGAAACCTGCTATTTTTGGAAACTTACTAAATAAGGAAAGTTACTACTTTTAGAATACCAAGTATAACAAGATACAAATCATGGTATCCAACAATCCAAGAAAACATACAAGTATACTAATCAAGGAAAGTTACCAAAAATAGAAAGCTGCCAAAAATAGAAAGTTACTAAAAATGGAAAGAAACTTAAATCATGCACAAGTAACTTATACAAGCTCTTTATCATGTAGCTCGTGTGAAGACGGAGTAATACCTTTCTATTTTCTTCCTTTCACTGCTTCATTGTCCAGGTACGGATATTCCGTCCTTTCAGTAAGGACATTCTTTCTATCCATGATTCATTTCCCCAGAACTGCTATGCTTCCCCATTTCTATGTTTTGCCATGATTTATTCCATGTTTATTTCATGTCCCACTGCCCGAGCTATATATATATGCATGACCATGATTTATGTGACTTACCACCTAGTTATGGAGGTACCATGACCATGACACTTGAGGCACCTGTGTCATGACTCTTTCGCGTTGAGAGTGATTTCACGCGGCGTCCCTTTTCATGTTACTTTATTTCATGTCTGGCCATTATTATTCGGGGCGTATGGGTGCATCCTAGTTTACATGTTTATACGTTTCATGGTGATTGGTTGGTGTGTGCTCTACATCCCATCACATTGGAGTTGATCCCTCCACCCATTTTATTATAAGAGGTCACCCCTCTAGTACATGTTGAGGCATCCCCTCTACTTTATGCATGTATGCACGTTATTATTATGTATGATTATATGAGCTCGTGGGCAAACCCTTATCGTTATGTTACGCTACCTATGACATTCCATTATACCTGTACATCTTAACAACCATGTTTTACATGTTCATTGCTATTCTTCATGACATATTTCTCCAGGTTCCTCATGACACTCATGAATCTTTCCGCTGCTTTATATTCCTTATCCAGGACTTATGTTTATTATTTCATTATCATTATATCCGTTCACTGAGCGTTATGCTCAGCCGTATTCTTTTCATGTTTCTTACGGCAGGTAACTAGAGGGAGTTGGGCATGAGAGATTGTGCTTAGGAAGAGACCCTTTAGCTTCCACTCTATTATCATTGACTCTTGCAGATTTATGTTTGGACTCATGTTTCGTCCTTTAAACTTCCCTTACATTTATGCATGTTAAACTTCATAATGGGAGCCGATGTTTGTTCCGGCTTTCCACCTTGTTACGTTATCAGTTATGTTTTATGCCTTTTATGCTTTGATATGACGCCATGATTATGAAGTGATGCCTTTCATCAGAGAGGGGCGTTACAATTATGGTATCAGAGCCAGGTTTTCGACCTGTAGGCTCTAAAACTTGACTGTGCGTGATGGTAGATATTAGGTTCTTCAGAAATCGACGTTCCTTCTTTCATGTTTGTTGACCTTTTAACGTTTAATCATTAATTTCTTTTTTGCAAATGTCAGGACTGGTGAAATACTGTACCGATGATGAACTCGCTGCGGCCGTATCAGGCAGCGGTGGATGCTATGCTTCACAGATCGTGAACAAGTTCGTGAAGGGAGTACCGTTAATGGTGCTAGTGGTCTCAGGTGGAAATCAATCCACGTCACTATATTAACCTGGCTGGAACGCTTTAAACAAGCAAAAAGCCCCGTACTGTTTGAGAAGGCGGTAACTCCTGTTGATGCTTCCGAGAACTGGATCTCTCAATGGAGAAGTCTTTGATGTAATGGGTTGTGATGATGTGTTTAAGGCGGGTTGGCCCCGTTTCATAATGTTTGAGGGTGACGGCTTAGCATGTGGAGCCTACAAGCAGGGCCAAAGGAGGAGATGATGGATTTACTTTGTCATGGGCAAATTTCAAGGAGTTGTTTCTTCCTCCAATTTTTCCCCTACGAGCTGAGCAAGACGCGCCTAAAAGCAGAGAGTATCATTCTCTTCGCCAAAGGGCAGGCGGAGAGCAGGTAATGAGTTTATGCAACGTTTTATCCGTATAGCTGGATTTCTTGGACAGGCTGTGTTCGCTTGGCACTGCAGAGTGAGAGGCCAAGACTTTCGTTGGGGTCTTCACAAGTCGAATCTCCTGGACCGTTTTCCTATGCATGGAGTTTTACTGATGATGCTCAAGGTTGCCTGATGCTGCTCGAACTTGAGATCCTCCGAGACAAGAGATGATATGACAGACTGATCGATCAGACAGGAGGCATAAGAGTGGGACCAGCATCAGTCGTCTATCAGCAGGAATAGTCACGGGGTCTATGTCCAGAGGATAATGACCGTCATGGGTCAGCCAGACAGGGCTGGTAGTGGTATACTACGTAAACAACAATGAGCAACAATCACTCCGTGACAACAAACAAGGAAACTCTGGTGGCTGGACAGCGAACCATCGGAACAGGGGTCAGCACGTCCCACCGAGCTACCAACTTGGTTCCAGCAAAACAAGGCGCCTGTCGAGGGTTTTATACTTCCCTGTTGCACCACATTGTGACGTAGACACCCAGGTGAGTGTCGTCGTGCTGAGGGTACTTGTTTTAGTAGCGGTTCAAGCTGGTCTATCTTCAGAGAGATTGCAGAGAACCAGGGTGCTGCTAGTTCGTCTGGTCATGCTGACAAGAAGCCTAGACGCAATCAGGCCGCGTCTTTGCGCTGACTCAGGACCCAGGCTGCTAACTGACTACTGGTACATCACTGGTACATTATTCATTTTAGGACGTGCTAGAATTTGTTTTATTTGATAAGGGTGCAACCACATTCTCGTGATATATAAAAGTTTGCTTCATATACTTACTATGACCCTGTAGACTTGACCATGTGTTATGTATATCCTTCGCCCATGAAAGACTCGCACGTATTACCTCATGTGTAAAGAGACCTTCTCTACATATAATGACAAGATCCGTTCAGTTAATGCGTTCCTTTAGACATGTGTGAGTTGATAAAATTCTGGGTAAGGATCTGGTTATCAGCGCACCATGGCTTTTACGTTGACGGCATTCCCAGTCGTGTGATATTTCGGCAATTATCTCATTACTCCTGAATTTATCTATAATGGTTCCCTACCCGGGGACAATCTCAATGAAAATCATTTCTGCTTTAGAACACGTATACTCTATTATCTCAGGTGTGAAGGTTTCTAGCTAATTTTCATGACACGACTTCAGATGTTTCTATCTATTCATGATCAGGCAATTGTTTCCGAGTTCAAGATCGTATTTCCAGAAGAACTTCCAGGAATTCCACCATTCGCGATGTTGAATTCAACATTGAGGCTTATTCAGGAGCAGAGCCAATCTCCAAGCTCTTATCGCATGCTTCCGATGAGTTGAAAGAGTTGAAGGATCAGTTTGCAATGGAGTTGTGTGGAGCGAGGTTTTATCCGTCCCAAGTGTTATCGCCGTGGGAGGCTTTGCACCATGTAGTTTTGTTCGGTCAAGAAAAGGTACCATGGTAGCATGACCATTGTGTATTAGACTACGTGATTACACAAGATCACTATCGTAATAGTTATCCCCTTCCACGTATTGACGATTTATTCGATCAGCTTCGGTGCTAAGCATTTCTCCAAGATAGATTTAAGATCCGGTTACCATCAGTTCGAGTGAAAAGGAGTGGATTATTTCTCACGAAATGCTTTTCGTACACGTTATGGCACTATGAATTTCTGTTAGGCCTTTTGGTTATTCACGAATGCTCCAAGCAGTTGTTTATGGACTTGTGAACCGATCTATTCATGAATTCTTAGGACAAGTTCGTCATCGTATTCATCGATGATATTCTGGTTTTTTTTCTAAATCTAAAGAGGAACATGAGGGACATCTTCGCACTGTTTTACAGAATCTTACGACTAAGAGAAAACTATATGCCAAGTTTTCAAGTGCGAATTTTGGTTGAGATAGATGGCTTTTCTGGGTCACATTAGTTCATCAGAATGGATTACCATGGATCCGGCGAGGTGAGGCTATCAACTAAGTGGGCCAGACCGACGGTCCGTGACTGAAGTAAGGAGTTTTCTCGGGCTTAGCAGGCTTATTAATCGCAGATTTGTAGATGGGGTTTTCACGACTGGCCTTACCTTGACTATGCTCATGAGAAAGGGTGAAAAAGTTTGTTTGGAACGACGAGCGCATGTGGAGAAAGAGATTGAAGAGCTTAAGCAGCGTTTAGTCTCCGCACTATTCTTTCTCTTTCCCATCCGGTTCAGGTGGATTTAGATTTATAGTGATGGCTTCAAAGAAGGTCTGGTTGTGTACCATGCAGCATGGGAAAGTGAATTGCCTTGCATCGCGACAGCTAAACCTTATGGGTGAACTTATCATACCCTATGACTAGAATTAGCAGCTGTTGTCTTTCGCTCTTAAATTGGAGACACTTCTTTATGGCGAATCTATCTTTGTGACAATTTCACCGTTCATAAAAAGTACTCAAGTACATTTTCACTCAGCGAGATATTAAATATGAGACAGAGAGTTGGGTTAGAGTTACTGAGGATTTATGACACCAATATTCAGTATCATCCCGGGGAAAGCAAATGTGGTGGCTGACGCGTTAAGTAGGAAATCAGGTATGATAGCTGGCATCAAAGTAGAAGAAGAGATTATTCGCGATTTGGAACGTTTGGACATAGAGTTATGTGTTCGTGGACAGAATGGTTTCTGGGCTAGTCTGAGGGTTGGAGGCCTAAATTAATTCTCAGATTAAGGAGCTTCAAAGGACGATGTGAATTCTGGGCAATCATTCAGTATTTAGAACAGAAGACCGAGTTTCATGTTGATAGTGATGGTATTCTATGGAGTGGCACTAAAGTTTTATGTTTTACCAGAAGTCTTGCACTTCGGGATGGTTTTTGATGACCGAAGCCTCATAGTTCTCCTTTTTCTATTCATCCGGGTTCGAGCGAAGATGTATCATGATCTCAGCATCACTTCTGGTATGGTGTTGAGTGGTATGAAACGAGATGTAGCCAACATTCGTATCCAAGTGTTTAGTATGTCAGCAAGTTAAGATAGAACATCAGCGTGCAAGTGGGTTACTACAACCATTAGAGATTCCTGTTTGGAAATGGGACGAAATATCTATGGATTTCGTTACAGGATTACCACGGACTCAGAGGGAAGACAGACGCCATCGGTGTTGTCGTGGATCGTTTGACCAAGACAGGGCATTTCCTTCTATTCGTAAGGATTTTTCCATCAGTAGATTGGCTATGTGATTGTCTTCCAGCGAGAAAATGTTGGACTTCACGGGTACTCCATCAGCAAATCGTGTCCGTAGAGATCGACGTTTCAGTCTCGTTTCTACGGAATGGTTTACTGAACGCTTGGGGAACCTAGGCTCAAATTCAGTACGGCTTTTCATCCAGAGGCAGATGGAAGTTCAGAAACGTTACGATTCTGACACTTAGAGGACATGTTACGTTCGTTGTTTTATTGTGCATTAGATATGGACAGGAAATTGGGGACGCTACATCGTTTAGTTGAGGGATTCGGTATAATAACAGTTGGCATGCAAGTATCATGGTGCGTCCCTTGAGATGTTATTACGGTAGGAAATGCCGTGCTCTATCTGTTGGGATCAAGTTGGTAGAGCGGGTTCTGAAGGCCAGAGATGATTGAGTGTTGACCAATGAGAAGGTCGCTGTCGCCAGGGAGAAAGCTTAAAGAAGTCTGACACTGTCGAAAAGTTACGCCGACAAGCTATCGCGATTGTTAGAATTTCAGCTGGCGAACATGTATTCTTGAAAGAGTATCACCTCACGTGGAGTCAGCGTTTTGGTATTGAAAGGCAAGCTTAGTCCTCGTTTTATTATAGGACCATTTGAAATTCTTGAACGCCGTGGGTGATGGTTTCTTATCGTTTGGCGTTCCTCCACAACTCTCTCACGTCACAAAACGTTTTTCATGTATCTTTACTCAGAGGTTACACGTATATCACTCTCCATGTTGTCTCCTATCCATTTGGTCAGATCTGTTGAAGATTTATCTTACACGGATGAACCTGAGTATAACTAGACCGTCAACGTCAGAGTCATGAGGAAAAAGGACTATTCCTTTCGTTTTAAAATTCCTTTGGAGGAATCATCCTGAGCGAAGCACTGGGAAACGGAGGAGTCATATCGGACTTCCTATCCTCATTTTCTCCCATGATCTGGTATGCTCTTTTCAGTCATATCATGTTTCTAATTCGAGGACGAATTATTCTTTTAAGAGGGGAAGAGTTGTAAAACCCACATGAAAATACCAGGAAATTTAAAATTTTTTCTTAAAAACAATGAAATCTGAAGTTGTGAACTACGAATCAAATACATGAACAAGTAACGCTTTACGAAATTAAAATTCACAAATCATGAACACATCGAAAAGACACTATGAAATATGACATAAAATAAAAACTACATAATTATTTATGGGCTTAGGAATATTTCGGCATATACACAAAGAAAAGAGCCCCATCTTGTTAAGCATGTCCAAGCCCAAGCCCATAAGTTAAACTTAATATAATTAAGTTGTTTTGTTTTATCTCATTAATTTGTTACAAGAAATTAAAATAAGAAACCCTAAAAGCTTCTACAAAAACGGCGGGTGGGGCAACACAAGGGAAACGAAATAGGAGCAAAGATTTCGACCTTTGGTTCGTAAATTCTCGGTGTATTCGATCCTTGAGTGGTCCTTGATCAATCCCCACACCATGTGGTATTTTAATGAAACCTTTTTATTATTTTCGTTAATCAATGATGCATGCATGAAAACCTATCTCATGATATATTAAAGATTGTACATGTAACTTGAAAGATTTAAATGAATTACCACTCATTGTTTGATAAATGAATCGACTAGACAAGAGTTGAGAGTTGCTGGGTCGGGTATTTTTTGACGAGAAATCAAGCCGAGACCCATGGGTACTCGGCACATATAAAACGATGATAAAAATAATATATGTGGTTGGCTCGTTGCCGGTGGTGGTGGGTCGACACAAAGCCAAGCCGAGACCTTAGGGTACTCGGTCGTATATACAATGTTTACCTTGGATCATGTCACGTGCGTTGTTCGACCAAAGAACCAAGCCGAGACCCCATATGGGGCTCGGCATAATTGTATTGATGTTGTGTGTTCGGTGGTCACGGAAATAAGCTGAGACCCTAAGGCTCTCGGCATAGATTAAAATTGGATGTGTTGCGTTGTGTGTTGTGACCCAAATAACCAAGCCGAGACCCCTTAAGGGCTCGGCATATCATTGCTTATGAATTTCGGCTTATATGTGGGTTATGACATTAATGTTTTCATCATTAAATAATGGGGACTATGGGCTTAATTGGTTTCGACTGATAAGTGGGTTATGACTTAATGATTTTCGACTTTAAAAGGGGATTATAAAACTTAATGATTTGCGATTTATAAATGTGGACTCATGACTTATTAATTTCGACTTATAATATGGGCGTATGGCTTAATGATTTTCGGCTTATAAAATAGGCTTATGGCTTAATGTGGTTCGGTTTAATATGTGGGCTAATGAGCTAAATTTGTCTTCGGGCAATATTGGTTTAAATTGGTATGGGCTAACGGCCAAGGGCATAAGGCAGGCCCAAGGCCACTCGGCCTATTGTTTGGGCTTAATTTGCATTCGACCCAAGTGGGTCCGGCCCACATGGGGTATTCGGCCCATTTGGGGATTTAAATTACGGGTCACATTATCACGATAATTAAATTGTTTCTATACGTGTTAAATTAATTAAAAGAGACTTAAAATGAAAAGCTTAATGAATTTCATTGTTATTTAATTTACAAGAACAGTCGTCGGAAAATGATAAGACAAGTAAACAAGCATGACTAAAATATACATTGACAGTTTAAAGCTTTAACGTGAACTAATTACAAGTATTACCCTTGAAGTTTATAGAAATGACCATTATATCTTTAACGTTAATTAATTACTATTAACATCCATATTATCATGAAGTTGGCATTACGTCCATTAAATATTATAAATTATTAATTATAACCTCAAGTTAATAAACAAATGATTTATCTAAATTTATAATATAGATTATTATTTAATCCAAGACACAAAAAAATGGAAAATAAAAAAATAAAATAAAAAAAAACCCTGCTTTATTTTTAGAAAGTTACTTTTATGGGAAAACTGCTATTTTTAGGAAGCCTGCTATTATAGAATACCTGCTATTTTGGAACTTACTAAAATTAAGGAAAGTTACTATTTTAGAATTTCGATGTCTAATAAGATCAAATCAATGTATCCAACTATCCAAGGAAACCTCAAGTATACTAATAAGGAAAGTTACTAAAAATAGAAAAGAACTTAAAAATCATGTACAAGTAACTTATACAAGTCTTTATCTGTAGCACGTGAGAGACGGAAGTGGATATCTTCCTGTTTCTTCCTTTCACTGCTTCCATTGTCCAGGTTACGGATATTCCGTCCTTTTCAGTAAGGCATTCAATTCTATTCATGATTCATTTTTCCCAGAACTGCCATTTGGCTTCCCATGTTCTATGTTTTGCATGATTTATCCCATGTTTATTTAATGGTTTCCCACTGCCCGAGCTATATATATATGCTGACCTGATTTATGTGACTTACCTCCTAGTATGGAGGTACCATGACCATGACACTTGATGGCACCTATTAGTGTCATGACTCTTTCGCGTTGAGGTATCCGTGTTTTCACGCGGCTCGTCCCTTTTCATGTTACTTTATTTCATGTCTGGCCATTATTCATCCGGGGCTTTATGGGTGATCCTAGTTTTACATGTTTATACGTTTCATGGTGATTGGTTGGTGTGTGCTCTACACCCCATCTCTTGAGTTGATCCCTCCCACCCATTTTATTTATTAGTAGGTCACCCCTCTAGTACATCTCGTTGAGGCATCCCCCTCTAATTTATGCAATGTTATGAACGTTATTATTATGTTATGATTATATGAGACTCGTGGGCAAACCCGTATTGCTATGTTATGCATACTATGACATCCCATTATATTTACATCCTTAATCAACCATGTTTTACATGTTCATTTCTATTCTCATGACATATTTCTCCAGGTCTCCTAATGACACTCATGTATCCTTTCCGCTGCTTTATATTCCTTATCCTGGACGATATGTTTATTTTTTTCATTCATCGATTATATCCGTTTACTGAGCGTCTTGCTCCAGCCGTATTTCTTTTATTGTTCTCGGCAGGTAACTAGTGGGAGTTGGGCATGGAGTTTGTGCTTAGAGAGACCCTTAAAGCTCTAACTCTATTATCATTGATCTTGCAGAAATTATGTTTTTGGACACTGTTTGTCTTTAGACTTCCTTTACGTTGATGATGTTAAACATTCATTTTGGGAAGCCGAATGTTTGGTCCGGCTTTTCCACCTTGTTAAGTTATCAGTTATGTTTTATTGCTTTTATGTTTGTTTTGGAGCGCCTTAAGGTTATGAAGTAATGCTCTTTCATCAGAGGAGGGGTGCGTTAAATACCTTAACACCAACACCTACATATCGCTACAATAATAATCAACTACAACAAAACGTAAGGCAGATGCTGTTAGAGCTTATGCGGTTTACTCCCATCTGGAAACAATAGTTGGTATGCGGAGACCTTCCCATTATGCACGAGATGCAATCTCCATCACACCGGGACCTTGTTCGGGTAAGTGTTTTATTTGCAACAAGGTAGGCCATTTGCCAAGAACGCCGATCGAAAAACGAGCCAGGCCAACTGGAAGTAATCAACTACCAGTGACAATTGTATGTCATGCCTGTGGAGAAAAAGGGCATTATACAAATCAGTGCCGAAAGACCAACATCAATGCCCAGGGAAGAGCCTACATGTTAAGAGATAAAAATGCTCATCAAGACCCGAACGTGGTTACGGGTACGTTTCTTCTAAATCAGCATTTAGCCAAAGTATTGTTTGACTCTGGTGCTGATAAAAGCTTTATATCCATATCTCTTGCCTCTAAACTAAATAGTCCGTCTATTACAATAGATACCTTTTATGATATCGAAATGGCTGATGGAAACTTAGTAAGCACAAACACCGTTATCAAAGGCTGCACTCTAACTTTGTTAGATCAACCTTTCGAAATCGATCTCATGCCAATTAAACTCGGTAGTTTCGACGTTGTCATTGGTATGGACTGGTTGTCCAAGTATCATGCCAAAATTCTCTGTGACGAGAAAGTCGTTCACATTCCTATCAATGGTGAAACTCTAATCATTCGAGGTGATCAAAGTAAAACTCGACTAAATCTCATATCCTGTATAAAAACTAAAAGGTATATATCCCGAGGATGTCAAGTTTTCATGATCCAAGTAATGGAAAATAATTCAGACGAGAAAAGACTAGAAGATATCCTCGTAGTCAAAGAATTTTTAGATGTTTTTCCTGAAGATCTACCTGGTCTTCCTCCCGTTCGCCAAGTAGAATTCCAAATCGACTTAATCCCCGGAGCAGCGCCTGTAGCCCGAACACCTTATAGATTGGCTCCTTCAGAAATGCAGGAGTTATCTAACCAGCTTCAAGAACTAGCAGACCGAGGTTTCATTCGACCAAGTACATCGCCTTGGGGAGCTCCTGTCTTATTTGTTAAAAAGAAAGACGGATCTTTTAGAATGTGCATCGATTACCGAGAGTTGAATAAACTTACCATAAAGAATCGTTACCCATTACCCAGGATCGATGACTTATTCGATCAACTTCAAGGTTTAAGCGTTTACTCAAAAATCGATTTAAGATCAGGCTATCATCAACTGAGAGTAAGAGACGAAGATATTCCTAAGACTGCTTTCAGAACAAGATACGGACATTATGAATTTCAAGTCATGCCATTTGGTTTAACAAACGCACCTGCTGTATTCATGGATCTCATGAATCGTGTGTGTAAACCATATTTGGACAAATTCGTAATAGTATTTATCGATGATATTCTTATCTATTCTCGTAACAAAGAAGAACACGCAAATCATCTTCTTAGCAAAATCTTTGAATTACTCGAAAAGAGAATTGTATGTCAAGTTCTGTAAATGTGATTTCTGGATTCATATCGTGCAATTTCTTTAAACATCTCATTGATAGACAAGGACTTTATGTTGACCCTGCCAATATTAAAGCTGTTAAGAATTAGACATCTCCCACTACGCCCATAGAAGTGCGTTAATTCTTAGGACTCGCTGGCTATTATCGAAGATTATCGAAGGTTTATCAAAAATGCAAAGCATTGCCTAAATATAACCCAGAAAAACAAGAGTTACATCTGGGGCGAAGAACAAGAATCAGCTTTTCAACTCCTTAAACAGAAACTTTGTAAAGCACCAATCTTAGCATTACCAGAAGGAAATGATGATTTTGTCATTTATTGTGATGCTTCTCTTCAAGGTCTAGGAGCTGTATTAATGCAACGAGAAAAAGTCATTGCTTATGCATCTCGACAACACAAACCTCACGAAGAAAACTATACCACTTTGATCTTGAATAGGAGCATTAATAATTTGCTCTTAAAAATCTGGAGACACTATCTAAAAGCTGTATGAAGTGTAACGAGTTTTCACTGATCCAAGAGCCTTCACATATTCTTCGTCAAAAAAAAATTGATAATTAGGCAACGTCGATGTTAGAAATACTTCTCAAGAATATGAATTGTAAGATTTGCTATCATCCTGGAAAGGCAAATGTTGTAGCAAATGCCTTAAGTCAAAGAAACAAATCAAACCTCTCTGAGTTAGAGCATTAATCCTAACCGTTCATCTAAAATTACCATCTCAAATTCTTGAAGCCCAAAATAAATCCCTCAAATAAGAAAATGTCAAAAATGAGAACCTACGAGGAATGGACAAATCATTTGAAATTTATCCTGATGGAACTCGTTATATCAAAAACCAAAGCTGGTTACCACTTTTTGGCAGTTTAAGAGACTTAATCATGCATGAGTCTCATAAATCGAAATATTCTATTCATCCGGGTTCTGATAAGATGTACCATGACTTAAAGAAACTCTATTGGTAGCCTAACATGAAGGAAATCATAGCAGAATATGTTGGCAAATGTTTGACATGTTCTAGAGTTAAAGCAGAATATGAAAAGCCATCTGGCTTATTGGTACAACCGGAAATTCCTATGTGGAAATAGGAAAGAATAACAATGGATTTTGTTACAAAGCTACCCAAAACCTCAATCGGACATGACACCATCTGGGTCATTGTCGATCGTCTTACCAAATCGGCGCATTTCATTCCCATTCGAGCGACTGATAGTATGGAAACTCTTACGAGGTTATACATCAAAGAAATAGTCTCTCGACATGGCGTGCCAATCTCTATCATCTCGGATCATGACAGTCATTTCACATCCAGATTCTGGCAATCATTGCAAAATGCTTTGGGTACTCAACTAGACATGAGTACAACATATCATCCTGAAACCGATGGACAAAGTGAAAGAACCATCCAAACACTCGAAGACATGCTAAGAGCCTGTGTCATAGATTTCGGGAAAGGATGGGATAAACACTTACCATTGATAGAATTCTCCTACAACAACAGTTATCATGCCAGTATCAAGGCAGCACCATTCGAAGCACTTTATGGTCGAAAGTGTAGATCACCTGTTTGCTGGGCCGAAGTTGGAGATTCTCAACTCACAGGACCAGAAATAATTCAAGAAACCACTGAAAAGATCATGCAAATTCGTCAACGCTTGCAAGCTGCAAGAGATCGACAAAGAAGTTACGCCAATGTAAGGCGAAAGCCTTTAGAATTTCAAGTTGGCGATCGTGTTATGTTGAAAGTATCACCTCGCAAAGGTATCTTTCGATTCGGAAAACGAGGAAAGCTTAATCCCCGATACATTGGACCATTCAAAATCCTTGAACGAATTGGTCCAGTGGCATACAAACTAGAGCTTCCTGAAGAGCTTAGTAGTATCCACAATACTTTCCATGTTTCTAATCTTAAGAAATGCTTATCCGATGAATCTCTCATTATTCTAATGAAAGAACTTAAACTCGACGATAAACTCAACTTTATAGAAGAACCAGTAGAGATTATAGATCGTGAAATCAAGCAACTTAAACGAAGTTGTATTCCTATAGTCAAAGTGAGATGGAACTCTAAAAGAGGACCAAAGTTTACATGGGAACGTGAAGACAACATTCGTACCAAATATCCTCATCTGTTTTCAAACATCGCTTCAAAATTCAATTAAATCTCGGGATGAGATTTCTGTAAGGATGGGGGACTATAACAACCCGCAATTTTCATAAATGTAAATATCCATCTATTAAGTTAGATGATGTACAATCTATCAATTATATATGAACTCACCTTTTTCAAGGAAATTTTTTGCTTTATTACATTACATTACTTTGCTAATATCTCAATGTGTAACATTTCTTGCATAACTAAAATTAACGGGCTCAGGCAACCTATCTATGGAAATCCTATCTTCATATATGTCAAGCAAACATCATAATATGTAAGACAATATCATAATATCATTCTTTACAAAGAACATTACATCTAAGTACCATTGCAACCACTATACAAAACGGGCTTTAAAACCGTTAACCGTATGCCTCTAAACCCTAAATTCATGACAAGATTAACACTAAAAGTGAATGCACAAGCTACTAAAGCATATTTACAAGTAATAGACATCTCATTTGAAATAAAAATCTCTTCAGTCAGAGTACAAGTCTCTAAAAAGCTCATATACAAGTCATTAAGCATGAAATCTAAAATATCCATTTTACCTCCGCTTTCATTCTAATTTCTTCACCACCACCTTTGTACAAGCTACTACACTCAATATACAATGTATAAACTCTAATTATTCTATTAATAGGCTTTCATACCTCTTTTTATACTCAAAAGGCTAATTCAAAACCCTAAACACTAAAACCGAGCTAGTTTCTAAACCATGACCCGTTTCTTTATTTTAATCCATTGTAAACCTAAACCAACACTCAATTAAGTTATAATAACTTAATTTAAAACATTATCAATCATATTCCATCATCATTACATCAATTTACTTTAGCTAGATACAAAACGAATCCAAGAAACCCTAATTATGCCCTAATTGGAACTTTTGACCCGTTTACTCATTTTCTACCCATTTTAACCCAAACCACCTATCAAATTTTGATTATAATCCTTAATATAAGTCTTAGGATCAGTAACCTATCATTTTTAATCAAATGTATACAAAATTCAAGCTTGAAAACCCTAATTGAGCCCTAATGTACCCGAAATCAAAAACCCTTGCAAAGTGACCCATTTTGAAAGTTTTTCTTGCAACCAAGCATCTCAATGACAAGAACCTTACCTCCCTATCTGATTACAAGTACCTCTCTTCAAATATCTTCATCTTCTATAGTTAAAAATTGATCACATGCTCTCTTGTTCCTTCCTTTGTAGCCGCGGCATACCAAGACCAAAACACCTCACCATAGCTAGTTCCTAGCTTATACAACTCATACACTAGCTTCTACACATCCCTACCTAGCTTATACACATGTACCATCTCAGATTACAAGCTTACCTTGAGCCTTAAGGGTGGTTCGACTATAAATAGGGACCATAACGCTTCATTTTTCTTCATTCCTCACTTCCTCCTATATAACCCTTACATAGAAGCAATCCTTTGCTCTAATAGATCCTAAGAGGTCTTAATAAGGCTCAAGTATAGAAAGGAAGCAAAAGAAACCAAGAAACGAAGCCCGAGAGTCGTTATTCTAGGCATACAAAGCTAGAAGTCCCGATTCTGGCCCGTTTCTAAGCCATAAGCTCAAGACCAGCTTCTCTAAGCTTATATTCTGTATTCATGCCATCATAATGTTCATATGATCATGCTAAAATCATAATATAAAGCTTTGAACTCAAAAATCTATGTGTTTTACCTTTTTGATCTAAAACTATACACCCGAAACCCTAATTTCATGTTTTTACTTAATCTATGAGCTAAACTTGTAAACTTTTGATATAATCTATCCTAATAAGCTTAATTAATCTTATAATAAGGGCTTTGATAAGTCATGAAAGAATTTGATCTTAAAACCCGTGCGTTTTTGTTTTAAAACCCTAATTTGACCCGTTTCGCTTCCTAGCTTAACGAATCGTTATTTTGAACTTGTGTTGTGCTAAATCTTCATATTTTAGTTTATTATAACTTATAAATGTCTATTGAAATGTTAAAATAAGCTTGCATGGCAATTTGGACATGTTTTGTAATTATAATCCATGCAAGGGGTATATATCATAACTTTCGGAAACTTATAACTAAAAGGACTAAAAATGTCATTTTATCAAAGTTATAACTACAGGGGTCTATTATGTCACTTTTCAAAGTACAAGGTTTACTTTGTATATCTTTTAAAGTTGAAGGACCAAAGTCGTAAAAGTGCAAACTTCAAGGGTATATTTTGCCACTTTTCAAACTTCAGGGTCTAAAATGTAACATTTTGAAAAAGTATAAAATCATATTCAAAACATTACCAAACATAACTTTAATTAATGCTTGACGTGCTTAACATATCCAGATATTAATTAAAATGCTTAAAATCGCTTATGTTATAATCATTATATCATTCATCATCGATGTGCTTTCAAAAATCATGTTCCAGATCTATATCGTACCACAATACTAGGGAGCTTCATATTAAGAAGTTTCATCTTGGTATTACATTATGTCTGAGTTGTTGGGTTTACGATTTAAAGTGCCCTAGCTCCACAAATGTTTACTGAATGGCTTCTGAATTATGATGGCCCGAATAGTGTTATGATAATTTTTATATCAAAACCAACATCGATGCAAAATCTTACATATTCAATCAAACTAAGACTTGACGTATTACCCCAGGTTGCTTGTGGCGAAGCTATTACTTTTCATTTCATATACCTTGCTATCAATTTCCCTATAATCGTTCAGGTGAGTTCATAGCCTCGCTTTTCAATCTTTTTATAAACCTGCAAGGGAGATACATGCTATAAACATGAATGCAATTATTTCTAAATGCTATTCCAATTTATTATTGCCTAAGTAACTGCTTTGCCTTTAAGACCCCATAATCATGAACCGTTAGTTACTCTACGGAGTGAGCGCGAATGTTGTGAATAGATCTATTTGTGCTGGACTCGCCGTTGGTGTACCAAGTTACATGTACCAATTGCACATCACTTAGAAACACGTGCGGATATTTTGGCAAAGGTACCCGCAGGGGCAATAACATATATATACCCTAAGGCTTCGGATTCATGAGCTAATGGCAATAAATAAATATGTTTTCAATACCGGGTGTATATCAACGTAACCCGAATATCGCATTTGCATTCAAATTATATTACTTAAACCTATGAATTTCACTCAACCTTTGTGTTGACTTTTTAGCATGGTTTTAATCTAGGTAAAACTAATGGTACGGAGTGACAGGACATGAAATGGAAAAATCGTTATCAATCACAACTTTGTAAAACAAGATGTTGGGACCTCTCTTTTGTAAAAAAAACTCTGATGAAATAAATGAATGATAACTTATTTTCATAAACGACTCTTTTTGATTCGTTTTCTATGATTATGACTATTGTACCTTTGAAGTAATACCCCAGATTAGCTTCCGCTGCTATATGTAAAAATGGGGGTGTTACATGTTCATAGCCTCGCATTTCAATGTTTCAAATGTTTTATAAACCCGGACTAGGGGGATACATGCCTATAAAACTATAATGGCAAATATTTTTGTATGCTAATCCAATTTTATTATTGCTAAAGTACTTTTGCTCTTATAAGTCCCAATATCATGAAATCGTTTAATTACTCAATGGAGTGAGCGCGAATTGTTGTGAATAGATCTAGTTAGGCGCAGACTCCCCATTAGGTGTACCCAAGATATCGTAACCAATTGCACATCTATTATAATATTAACTGCGGGTGTTTTGGCAAGGCACCGTTAGGGCTATAACATGTAATTATTATAATATCCCAAGCTCGAAGTCATGAGCTAATGGCAATAATATGTTTACAATAACTGGTGTATACCAACGAACCCAATTATCGAATCTGCATTCAAACTATTTTAACTTAAACCTATGAATTATCACTCAACCTTTGTGTTTGACGTTATTTTAGCTGTTTTATCTTAAGTATTTGAGCCAACTTATGGCACGGAGTGGCGTGGACTTGAAGATGGCAAAATTGTTATCATTCAAACTTTATGTTTTAGATTTTGGGACCTCTCTTTTGTAAAAACTCTGATGAATAATGAATGATAACTAAATTTTCAAAACGTCTCTTTTTGATTTGTTTTCTATAATTATGACTATTGTACCTTGAAGTAATATCCCATATTAGCTTCCGCTGCTATATGTAAAAATGGGGGTGTTACAGATTGGTATCAAGAGCCACGTTATAGAGAATAAGGTTGAAACCTTAACTATAACTACTTTTCTTTTTCCATCCAAGAAAGTCCGTCGTGCACGGTGATTTAACGCAATAATAAAGGTAGACAAGCGGGGGCTATAATCTTCGGAATGTATGGTAAAAATACCTAACTATTATATATAGTAAATAAATAACTTATGTTTTAATTTACCGCTGTGATGTTAAACAGAACGATGTATTCTCCAACAAATCCATACTTCCAATATAGATGATCCTTTTCCTCAACTCATAAACAACTTCCGGCATCTCCGGATTATATCCCAACTTCACCCGAAAAACATCTCTAGCTCTTACCCTCTTCCAACTCATTGGAAATAGTTCCACTTAGCTCACCAAGCTCTTTCATTATTTCATGATGATCCCTACATGAAAGTTTTGCAAGCCTTTTATACTAAAAAATCACCTATCCCGCCTCCAACTATCATACCTCCATCTTCAATACCTAATCCTCAAGAATTCTTTCTTCCAAAAGAATTTCGGTACACTAGAAACAGTCCGATCATCTTCTTTCTAACCTCCTCTTACCTCAAAGTCCTATGAAAGAGGAGAAAATCTCCCGAAAGATAACCGTTAAAGCGTCAATGATGAACAAATCAAAAGAAATTCTGAAACCAATTAGGGGAACTCTCTCTCAATCGTATTGAGCATATAGAAGATAAAGTCGATGGTCTCAGAAAAGGGCGAGTAATCATCCAACAAGATTTTGATATTTTGGAAGCCGAACTCCAACAAGCACTTGCTCAAATACCAAACAAAACTCCAGAAGGAAACAAATGGAAGAGAACCATTAAAGATTTCTTTACCTCTCAGATTACTAAACTAGGAGACATTATCAACGACATGCAGATTCGTCACCAAGTAGATGTGGAAATCTCCAAGACTCAATTAACGAACTCGAGAACCGTATGGAATGACCACCCAACTACTAGCTTAGATACTAGTATTAGCTTTTAACCTAGCCACGGGATGTGTGGTATAAATAAAAATACTTGTCAAATCTTGACTAAGTATAGTACTAAGGCAAGTTGTTCTTAATACAAAGGCAATCCCGTTATATACCTTGTTGTTTCATAATACCGATTTATTCATCTCATCTCATCATCATCATCATCATTCATCCTACATCATATGTATCATTGTTTCCATCCTCATCACCACCATCACAATGCTTATTTTTTTAACTTTAAGCATTTTAAAGAAAAATAAGCATTACACTTCAATCATTTTTAAACATTACATTTCAAAGACTTGTGATATCATTCTTATTTTGTGTTATCTTATGTTGATAGAATGCCTCCCAAAAAGACATAAACATCTGAAGCACCAGCTATAACTTAAGCTGCCATCAAAAACTAGTAGCTGACAGTGTCACTCTGCATCCACCCCCCCCCGCCTCTAGAAGCACAAGTTCAACAATGGCAAAGCTAATCCCAACAGGAAAACTGGTCCTACTAGAACTCCTGTAGTAAAAACGGGTAACTATAAAGAGTTCATAAGTTGTCAACCCTTTTACTTTAACGGTACTGAAGGTACAGTTGGCCTTTTCCACTAGTTTGAATGAACTGAATCAGTATTCTCTCATAGCAGATGTGATGAAGAAAATAAAGTAACATTTGCTACTGGTACCCTGACTGACGATGCCTTGTCCTGGTGGAATGCATACGCCCAACCTATGGGAGTAGAGCAAGCCAATCAAATCACCTAGACTGAGTTAAAAAGGCTTCAGACGAATAAATGTTATCCCCGAACTGAAGTCAGAAAAATGGAAGAAGAACTTTACAATCTGACTGTAAAGGGAAATGATCTTAAACCTTACGTTAGAAGATTTTAAGAATTAATAGTCCTATGCCCGAACATGGTGCCAAATACCGAGAAACTTTTAGAAGCTTTCATCGGGGGACTACCTCGAAGCATAGAAGGAAATGTTAATGCCTCTAAGCCTAAACTTTAGAGGAAGCCATTAACATAGCCCAAAGACTAATGGATCAAGTAACCAAGCATACTCAATGTACTGGGGGGGGGGGGGGGGGATCAGTGACCATAAACGAAAGTTTAACGACAGAAGAACTTTCAACAAAAACAACTCCCGCAACAATAACAACTACTGTAACACCAACACCAACAACCACTATAATAATCACCAACCATAACAAAACCGAAGGCAGGAAGCTGTTATAGCTTATGCTGTTACTCTATCTGGAAACAATAGGTATGCCGGAGACATCCCATTATGCAAGAGATGCAATCTCTATCACACCGGACCTTGTACTGGTAAATGTAATATTTGCAACAAGGTAGGCCATTTGACCAAGAACTGCCAAAATAAAAAGCCAGCCATTGGAAGTAATCAACTACCAGTGACAGTTATTTGTCATGCCTGTGGAGAAAAAGGGCATTATACAAATCAGTGCCGAAAGACCAACATCAATGCCCAGGGAAGAGCCTACATGTTAAGAGATAAAAATGCTCATCAAGACCCGAACGTGGTTACGGGTACGTTTCTTCTAAATCAGCATTTAGCCAAAGTATTGTTTGACTCTGGAGCTGATAGAAGCTTTATATCCATATCTCTTGCCTCTATGCTAAATATTCCGTCTATTACAATAGATACCTTTTATGATATCGAAATGGCTGACGGAAACTTAGTAAGCACAAACACCGTTATCAAAGGCTGCACTTTAACTTTGTTAAATCAACCTTTCGAAATCGATCTCATGCCAATTAAACTCGGTAGTTTCGACGTTGTCATTGGTATGGACTGGTTGTCCAAGTATCATGCCAAAATTCTCTGTGACGAGAAAGTCGTTCACATTCCTATCAACGGTGAAACTCTAATCATTCGAGGTGATCAAAGTAAAACTCGACTAAATCTCATATCCTGTATAAAAACCGAAAGGTATATATCCCGAGGTTGTCAAGTTTTCATGATCCAAGTAATGGAAAAGAAATCAGACGAGAAAAGACTAGAAGATATCCCCGTAGTCAAAGAATTTTCAGATGTTTTTCCTGAAGATCTACCTGGTCTTCCTCCCGTTCGCCAAGTAGAGTTCCAAATCGACTTAATCCCCGGAGCAGCGCCTGTAGCTCGAACACCTTATAGATTGGCTCCTTCAGAAATGCAGGAGTTATCTAACCAGCTTCAAGAACTAGCAGACCGAGGTTTTATTCGACCAAGTACATCGCCTTGGGGAGCTCCTGTCTTATTTGTTAAAAAGAAAGACGGATCTTTTAGAATGTGCATCGATTACCGAGAGTTGAATAAACTTACCATAAAGAATCGTTACCCATTACCCAGGATCGATGACTTATTCGATCAACTTCAAGGTTCAAGCGTTTACTCAAAAATCGACTTAAGATCAGGCTATCATCAACTAAGAGTAAGGGACGAAGATATTCCTAAGACTGCTTTCAGAACAAGATACGGACATTATGAATTTCAGGTCATGCCATTTGGTTTAACTAACGCACCTGCTGTATTCATGGATCTCATGAATCGTGTGTGTAAACCATATTTGGATAAATTCGTAATAGTATTTATCGATGATATTCTTATCTACTCTCGTAACAAAGAAGAACACGCAAATCATCTGAGAATAATCTTGGAATTACTCCGAAAAGAGAAATTGTATGCCAAGTTCTCTAAATGTGATTTCTGGATTCGTATCGTGCAATTTCTTGGACATCTCATTGATAGTCAAGGACTTCATGTTGACCCTGCCAAGATTGAAGCTGTTAAGAACTGGACATCTCCCACTACACCTATAGAAGTGCGTCAATTCTTAGGACTCGCCGGCTATTACCGAAGATTTTATTGAAGGTTTTTCAAAAATTGCAAAGCCTTTGACTAAATTAACCCAGAAAAACAAGAATTATATCTGGGGCAAAGAACAAGAATCGGCATTCCAACTCCTTAAACAGAAACTCTGTGAAGCACCAATCTTAGCATTACTAGAAGGAAATGATGACTTTGTCGTTTATTGTGATGCATCTCTTCAAGGTTTAGGAGCTGTATTAATGCAAAGATAAAAAATCATTGCATATGCATCTCGATAACTCAAACCTCACGAAGAAAACTATACCACTCATGATCTTGAATTAGGAGCAGTGGTATTCACTCTTAAAATCTAGAGACACTATCTATACGGTACAAAGTGTACAGTTTTCACTGATCACAAAAGCCTTTAACATATTCCTCGTAAAAAAGAATTGAATATGAGGCAACGCCGATGGTTAGAATTACTCACAGAATGTTGTGGCAGATGCCTTAAGCCAGAAGAAACAAATCAAACCACTTCGAGTTAGAGCATTGATCATAACCATTCATCTAAAATTACCATCATAAATTCTTAAAGCTCAAAATAAAGCCCTCATAGAAGAAAATGTCAAGAACAAAAACCTACGAGGAATGGACAAATCATTTGAAATACGTCCTGATGGAACTCGTTGTATCAAAAATTGAAGTTGGTTACCACTTTTTGGCGGTTTAAATCATGCATGAGTCTCATAAATTGAAATATTCTATTCACCCGGGTTCTGATAAAATGTACCACGATCTAAAGAAACTCTATTGGTGGCCTAACATGAAGGCAATCATCACGGAATATGTTGGCAAATGTTTGACATGTTCTAGAGTTAAAACAGAATGTTAAAATCCGTTCGGCTTACTGGTACAACCAGAAATTCCTATGTGGAAATGGGAAAGAATAACAATGGATTTTATCACAAAGTTACCCAAAACCTCAAACGGACATGACACCATTTGGGTCATTGTCGATCGCCTTACCAAATCCGCACATTTCATACCCACTCGAGCGACTGATAATATGGAAACTCTTACAAGGTTATACATCAAAGAAACAGTCTCTCGACATGGCGTACCAATATCCATCATCTCGGATCGCGACAGTCATTTCACATCCAGATTCTGGCAATCATTGCAAAATGCTTTGGGTACTCAAATAGACATGAGTACAGCATATCATCCTGAAACCGATAGATAAAGTGAAAGAACCATCCAAACACTCGAAGACATGCTACGAGCTTGTGTTATAGATTTCGGGAAAGGATGGGATAAACAGTTATCATGCCAGTATCAAGGCAGCACCATTCGAAGCACTTTATGGTCAAAAGTGCAGATCACCTGTTTGTTGGGCCGAAGTTGGAGATGTTCAACTCACGAGACCAGAAATAATTCATGAAACCACTAAAAAGATCGTGCAAATTCGTCAATGCTTGCAAGTTGCAAGAGATCGGCAAAGAAGTTACGCCAATGTAAGGTGAAAGCCTTTTGAATTTCAAGTTGGCAATCTCGTTATGTTAAAAGTATCACCTCGTAAAGGTATCTTTAGATTAGGAAAATAAGGAAAGCTTAATCCCTGATACATTGGACCATTCAAAATCCTTGAACGGATTGGCCCAGTGGCATACAAAATAGAGCTTCCTGAAGAGCTTAGTAATGTCCAAAATACTTTCCACATTTCTAATCTCAAGAAATGCTTATCAGATGAATCTCTTATTATTCCAATGAAAGAACTTCAACTCGACGACAAACTCAACTTTGTAGAAGAACTAGTGGAAGTAATGGATCGTGAAATCAAGCAATTAAAGCGAAGTCGTATTCCTATAGTCAAAGTGCGATGGAACTCTAAAAGAGGACCAGAGTTTACATGGGAACGTGAAGACAAAATTCGTGCCAAATATCCTCATCTGTTTTCAATCATCACTTCAACATCAAATCAAATCTCAGGACGAGATTTCTGTAAGGATGGGGGACTATAACAACCCACAATTTTCATAAATGTAAATATCCATCTATTAAGTTAGATGATGTACAATCTATCAGTTATATATGAACTCACCTTTTTCAGGGAAATTTTTTGCTTTATTACATTACATTACTTACTTTGCCAATATCTCAATGTGCAACATTTCTTGCATAACTAAAGTTAACAGGCTCAGGCAACCTACATATGGCAATCCTATCTTTATATATGTCAAGCAATCATCATAATATATCAAGTCAATATCATAATATCATTATTACAAAGTACATTATTCCTATAATGTACCATTCACAACGTTATATCAAAACGGGCTTTAAACCGTTATCATATGCCTTTAAACCCTAATTCCATGAAGGATTAACATCTAAAGTGAATGAACAAGCTACTAAAGCATATGTACAAGTAATATAACATCTCATTTGAAATATAAAATCTCTTCAAATCAAAGTACAAGTCATTAAAAGCTCAGTGTACAAGTCATTAAGCATGATCTCTAAAATAGCCGTTTTACCTCCGTTTTCATTCTAATTTCTTCACCATCACTTATGTACAAGCTACTACACTCAATATACAATGTGTAAACCCTAATTATTCTATTCATAAGCTTTCATACATCTTTTTGCACTCAAAACCCTAATTTAAAACCCTAAACCCTAAAACCGAGCTAGTTTCTGAACCATGAATCGTTTCTTTGTATTATCCATTATAAACCTAAACCAATACTTACATAATTTGTAATAACATAAATTAAAACATTCTTAATCACTTTCCATCATCATTTCACCATATTAACAACAATGTACAAGAAATAAAACTAGAAACCCAAACCACCTATCAAATTTTGATTATAATCCTTAATATAAGTCTTAGGATCAGTAACCTATCATTCCTAATCAAATGTACACAAAATTCAAGCTTGAAAACCCTAATTAAGCCCTAATGTACCCGAAACTCATAACCTTTGCATTTTGACCCATTTTGAAAGTTTTTCTTGCATTCAAGCACCTTGATGATGCACCTACTTGAAGTGAAAGCTGCTTACAAGGACCTCTCTCAAATATCTACTCCATTCTTGGTCTTGAAATGAGCCACATCACCCCTTTTTCTTTCTTCTTAGCCGCGGCATACAAGGACCAAGACAACACATCAAAGCTAGTTTCTAGCTTATACAACTCATTCTCTAGCCTCTCCTCATCACCCTCTAGCCCTTACACATGTCCTATATCAGATCATAAGCATTCCTTGGCCACCAAGATCATTTCAACTATAAATAGAAGCATAAACTCTTCATTTGAACTCATCCCCCACTTCCTCCTCTATAACCCTTACATAGAAGCAATACTTTGCTCTAATAGATCCTAAGAGGTCTTAAGAAGGCTCAAGTATAGAAAGGAAGCAAAAGAAACCAAGAAACGAAGCCCGGGAGTCGTTATTCTAGGCGTACGAAGCTAAAAGTCCCGATTCCGACCCATTTCTAAGCTATAAGCTCAAGACCAGGTTCTCTAAGCTTATATTCTGTATTCATACCCTTATAATGTTCATATGATCATGCTAAAATCATAATATAAAGCTTTGAACTCAAAAACCTATGTGTTATACCTTTTTGATCCAAAACCGTACACCCGAAACCCTAATTTCATGTTTTTACTTAATCTATAAGCTAAGCTTGTAAACTATTGTTATAATCTATCCCAATAAGCTTAACTAACATTAAAATAAGTGCTTTGATAAGTCATGAAAGAATTTGAGCTTAAAACCCGCGCGTTTTCATTTTAAAACCCTAATATGACCCGTTTTTACAACATCCAAGCTTAACAATCGATATTAATATAAACTTGCATTGTGGGTTTAAATCTTTCATATTTTAGTTTATTAAACTTATAAATGTCTATTGAAATGGTTAAAATAAGCTGCAAGGCAATTTAGCATGTTTTTAATTATAATCCATGCAAGGGGTATATTATCATAATTTTTAGAACTTATAACTAAAAAGGACTAAAAGTAGTCATTTTCTTAAAGATATAACTACAAGGGTCTATTATGACACTTAATTAAAGTACAAGGTTTAACTTGGTATATCTTTTAAACTATGAGGGACCAAAAGTCTTAAAAGTGCAACTCCAAAGGGTAAATTCAGCCAACTTTCAAACTCAAGGGTCTAAAAATGTAACAATTTGAAAAAGTATAAAAACATAATCAAAACATTACCAGACATAACTTTAATTACACGCTTGACGTGCTTAACATTTCCAGATATTGAATAAAATGGCTTAAAAACAAGCTTATGTTATAACTATTATATCATTCATACATCATGTACTTTCAAAAAATCATGTCCTGTATTCAAATCATACCACAATACTTCAAGGGAGCTTCAAAATTAAGAATTTTCATCTTGGTATTACGTTCTAACTGAGATGTGGTTTTACGATTTAAAAGTGCCCTCACTCCTCAAACGTTAACTGAATGACTTCTGAATTATGATGGCCCGAACGGTGTTATGATAATTTTTATATCAAAACTGACATCAATGTAAAATCTTACATATTCAATCAAACTAAGACTTGACATATATTACCCCAGGTTACCCGTGACGAAGCCGTTACTTTCATTTCATATACATTTTCTATCAATTTCCCTATAACCGTTCAGGTGAGTTTATACCTTCAGCAAATCATTATTTTCAAATGTTTTATAAACCCGCGAGGGGGATACATGCTATAAACACGAATGCAATTATTTTTGTATGCTATTTCAATTTACTATTTCCTAAGTAACTTGCTTTGCCTTTAAGTCCCCCTAATCATAACCGTAATTACTCTCGTAGTAACGCAATGATGTGAACAGATCTCATTTGGGCTGGACCTCCCCATTGTGTACCCAGTTACGAGTAACCAATTGCACATCATTAGAAATCACGCGGGTATTTTGGCAAAGGTACCCGCAGGGGCTATAACGTATCACCATACCCTAAGGCTTCGGATTCATGAGCTAATGGCAATAATAAATATGTTTTTCAATACTGGGTGTATATCAACGTAACCCAAATATCGCATTTGCATTCAAATTATATTACTTAAATATAACACCCATGTTTTTCAGGTCATATTTCGATCTCCATTAATTCATCTTTCTTTGAACAATGGGTTTTGCATAATAAGTCCATCGATTATCATTATATTATATTACCCGTCAATTAAAATTCCATGACTTCATTCATCTTACCGTATTGAAAATAAAAACCCTTTAAAAACAAACTACACCAACATTTTAACTTTACAAATTAAGAAAACTAAATAAAACTAGATAAAAACTTTTGGAAATCCTAAAAGATAGTGATATTCGGCTGAGTAAAAAAAAAGAAGGACAAGTATCTCATCCCAAATTTAACCCTTCTACCCATTGGATAAAAGCCCAAATCTCCTTTCACAAAAACCCATAATACCTCGTGACATCTAGATGCTATATTTTTTCCCACCAAGAAACCAACAGTAAATAGCTTTTATATCCTATAGCAAAGATGCTTTCCTATTATGGTGTTACACATACTTGTGAACTCTTCCATTGACTAGTCTCTTGCCTAATATTCGGTTATAAAATCTTAGCCGAATATGGTGTCTTCACAAACCCCCCATAATCATAAACCACAACTCTCATAATCTCTTTACTCCTTGTTTTTCCGTTCAACAACAGACAAGACACCCATCTTATTCATAATACAAGAATATCTAAAAAAGTCCTAGAAACCCTAATCTTAAGAAACCTTAATTTAGTGTCATTGGGGTTTGTTCTTCTTGTAAGCCGACCACACAAGACCAGCGAGCAACAAGCGTACTTGGTTCATAAGAGGCATAAGTGATCACTGTTAATATAGGATTTTGGTATCGGTTATATTCGAAGGGGTAAAGATTAGTCATTCGAGTGGAAATCTCCTACACGTTCAATCTTAAGCCTTGTGAGCTATCTCTTTTTGCTAATCATCTTATCTTATATATATACAATCCTTACGTCATAGATGTGTGCTTGAACTTGTTTTAAAAAAATCTATCTCCTGTTACTTTGTGAAATGAGTCGAAGATATGATGAAACCCATAAAACACCCTATGTAAATTATAAAACGTAGTGTAGATGGTTATAGATTCATGTAGAAGGCTCTCTTTGAAGAGTTAATAGATACTTGTTTAGGTTTAGCCGAATTACAAGTTCAAAACAAACACCTTTTCGCTACTGTCTGAGGTACTTCGAATAAACTAGTAAAACCCTTATAAAATTGATCAAGCGAAAAGAAAAGGAATATGGACCATGCTTAAACTAGGGTATTAGGTTTAGAGTGCACAACTATTTGTAACTTAGGCTCACTAATTGGCTACAAGCAAAAACGTATACGTATTGATAGTTTAAAACGCAGCCTGCACTTGTAACATTTGGGCACATTGTTCGACCCCTAGCGAAGTATATACAAACGCGACTTATATTACTTTCAAAATTAGGACATGACGTGATCATTTTGCCCCTGAGATGAGTTGTTTTCGTCGAGTCAATAAAAAGATATAAGGTCACAAAGTTTGAAGCATGTGTCTGCCAAAATGCTTTTGTACAACAGCCCTAACGTGTCGACATTAAGCCCTACTTCGACCCACTTAGGCTAGGGCGTAGTGAGAGGAAGTGGGGGCATTTTATAGAAGACATGCCATGTTATATTTAGCAACTCGAACCAGGAGAAATGGTTGAGAAACGAGCTCGCAACTTGAACCCAAAGTTAGTACTGCTGCCACACAGTTAATACTGTTGGCACGCAGTTAATACTGCTCGACACCCCTTACTTTGTAACCATTTTCGACCCTCTTAACGACCTCCGCCCCCAAAACTTATAAAAGGTAAGTTGTAATAGACCTAGCCTAGTTTTCAAATGTGCTTTTATTTTGTTTTAACGTTAAGTAACGAATCCACAAATTGACTCCAAAGTCTGGACACGCAAACATTAGCAGTTGAAATAACCCAATTATATTCTAAGTCTGGAAAGCAATGTTGCGACCCGCACATGTTTAGCACTATTTTTGACAACTTAAACGACGTTTTTAGACGAAACTCATTTAATGAAAGTTGTAGACTACCCAACGGAGTTTTCAAATATACTTTTACTTTTTAATGTCGTCAATTAACGAACCCGTAAACTAATTGTAAAACTCTAAGACGACTCATGTTAAAAACTTGGTAAAATATATGTTTAACTCAAAAAGTAAACGTCAACGTTTTCATCGAATTAATTAACGCACTTAGAGACCAAACCAAAGCCTGACCTAAACTAATAAATTAAAGTATGTACCACCTAGTTTCTTAAATGTCCAAAGTCATAAATTACATACATATATTTTGACCACGTTGACCCGATAAAGTTGACTATTTTAAAATGAGGAATTGTTTTCAAATGTCATTTAATTCATTTATAACTCAAGCACACACTAGGGACAAGATTGCAAGTATTTAATTTATTATTTTCCGTTTAGTGAATATGTATTATTCATTCATAGGTTGCGGATAAAGTCTTTTGCATCGTTTTTCATGCCACTACTTTGCTTCTACATTATCAATACTCAATGTGAGTTCATAGCCCCACTTTTACTCGTTTTGGATAAATGTTTTATATCTTTTGGGGTGAGAAACATGCTTTGTTTTACAAATTGGACGTAAGTGTACATTTTATCATGATTACGTGTTTGCCTAAGTAGGCGAAACCTTTGAGACCATTATCATGAAATGTCACTTACATTGTTGTGAGCGCTGAGTTGGTTATGAATAGATACTTTGGGATTTGACATCCCCATCGGGTGAGTAGTCTCTCACTGGTGTCCCAAACGGAGTAAACCAAACGGATGTATACCATGTCGATTCTTATGTTGCCGGGTTAGAACATCATCACGTGCAGATGTGGCAATATTTAAATTGCATTCATACATTGTTCGGAGTCTTCGGTGTCATGATCTTAGGAAAACTAATCACATTTGAGATATTTGCATATGTTGCATTATCTACACTGAAAAATCTTACGGGACAAAGCCGTTACTTTCATTCCATATACATTTGCTATCAATTTCCCTATATCGTTCAGGTGAGTTCATAGCCTCGCTTTTCAATCTTTTTATAAACCCGCGAGGGAGATACATGCTATAAACATGAATGCAATTATTTCTGTATGCTATTTCAATTTACTATTGCCTAAGTAACTGCTTTGCCTTTAAGTCCCCATAATCATGAACCGTTAATTACTCTCCGTAGTAAGCGCGAATGTTGTGAATAGATCTATTTGGGTTGGACTCCCCGTTGGTGTATCCAATTACGATAACCAATTGCACATCATTAGAAATCACGCGGATGTTTTGGCAAAGGCATCTGCAGGGGCAATAACGCATTACCATACCCTAAGGCTTCGGATTCATGAGCTAATGGCAATAATAAATATGTTTTCAATACTGGGTGTATATCAACGTAACCCAAATATCGCATTTGCATTCAAATTATATTACTTAAACCTATGGATTTCACTCAACCTTTGTGTTGACTTTTTAGCATGTTTTATCTCAGGTAACTAATGGCACGGAGTGGCGAGGACATGAAGATGGAAAAACCGTTATCATTCAAACTTTATTGTATAGATTTTGGGAACCTCTCGTTTGTAAAAACTCTGAAGAAATAATGAATGATAACTTATTTTCAAAAACTCTTTTTGATTCGTTTTCTATGATTATGACTGTTGTACCTTGAAGAATACCTAGATTGAGCTTCCGCAACTAGATGGTAAAAATAGGGTTTACAGATTTGGTATCAAGAGCCTACGTTATAGAGAACAAGGTTAAAACCTTAACTATAACTACTTTTCTTTTTCCATCCAAGAAAGTCCTCCGTGCCGCTATATCTCCCAGAATGGTATGTAAAGTTACATAACTATTATATTACTAAATAAATAACTTATGTTATTTACTACTGGGTTGTTAAGCAGAATGATGTCTTCCCCCGATCATCCTACTGCTAATTTGGAGGATGCCTTTTCTTGCAATTTCCTAAACTATGTTCCCCTGGCTTCACCAGATTATGTCCTAACCTCTCCAGGGAAAATCTTACTCGTAGTGCTCTAATTCATTTGGACTTGTCCCGCTAGCTTCACCGAGGCCTTTGTTAATTCCCGATGATCTTACATGAAAGCCTACAAGCTTTCTATAACTGAAAAGACACATCCGTCTCCAATTATCATACCCCCTAAAACTCAAGAATTCTTTCTCCAGAAGACCTTCCGTTCACCAATGCAGTTATCTCATCCTACCCCATCCAACCTTAAGCTCTGAGTTGTGAATACTTCCCGGAAATCAGCAATCAAACGTCATGAAGAGCAAATTCAGGGTATCCAATGTTATCTAGAAGAAATCCCTCCTGAACGTTTTGAACAGATTGAAAACGGCATCGAAGGTCTCGGTAAATGAACAATAATCATCCAACGTGATTTTGACACCTTAGTAGCAGAACTCCAGCAAGCTCATACTCAAATCACTAAACTCAGGAAAAAGCAAATAAGATGCAACCGTAAAATTTCTCTAGCTCGCTACAGAATCGCGGAATTGACAGAAGTCATCAATGATATGGAAACTCGTCACCAAGAAGATATATAAAAACTCATGAACTCTATCATCGAACTCCAGAACCGCATTCAGTGATCATTTAGTTTTTTTTGTTCTAGTTTCAGTTTACATCCAGTCTTTAGCTTTAACCTAGCCACGGGATGTGTGGTATAAATAAAAACACTTGTCAAATCTTGACTATATATAGTACTAAGGCAAGTTGTTCTTAAATACAAAGGCAATCCCGTTATCTACCTTGATGTTTCTTACCACTTTATTCATCTCATCATTATTCATCATTCATCCATCGTACATTCATCATCATACCATAACCTTTAGATATCACCATTGTTAAAAATGCTTAAATGAAGCATTATTCTTTAAGCATTTCAGAACATAAGCATTTCTCTTTAAAAACAAGCATTATACTTGTGATATCATTCTTATTACATGTTATCTTTTGTTGATAGAATGCCTCCAAAAAGAGCATCAACAACGGAAGCACCGGCTATGACTCAAGATGCCATTAGAAAGTTAGTTGCTGATAGTGTCAACCTCGCTCAATAACACAAGATGCGACAATGGCAAGTGCTAGTAATCCAACCGGACACACCGTCCTACTGGAACCCTGCATGAAAATGGGAAATTACAAGAGTATCATTAGCTGTCAACCTTCTACATTTAATGTCACGTTAAGAGCAGTAGCCTTATTCTCTGGTTTGAACGAACCGAATCAGTGTTCTCTCGTAGCAAGAGTGCCTGAAGACACAAAGTAACTTTTGCTACTGGTACTTAACTGACGATCCTTATCCTGGGGGAATTCATATGCCCAACCTATGGAATGGAGCTAAGCTAATCAACCACACGTCGGACTGAGTAAAAAAAGGCTTTTGACGAACAAGTATTGTCCCAAATGAGATCAGAAAGATGGGAAGAAGAACTTACAACCTGATTGTAAAGGAAATGAGCTTAAACCATGTTAGAAGAATTCATGAATTAACGATACTATGCCAAACATGGTGCCAAACAACGTATAAACTCTTGGAAGCTTTTATCGGAGGTCTTACCTCGAAGCATTAAATGGAAATGTTTTACTACCTCTAAACCACAAACTTAAGGAGCCATCCAGCAATAGCCCAAAGACTAATTGATCAGTAACTAAGCATGCTCCAATGCAATATCGAGTGACAACAAAAAGAAAGTTAGATGGCAGAAAAAACTTTCAACACAATTCCCGCACAGACGATCGCAACACAAAAAGACAAAAATCATTACAAAAATCGTCGACAACAAAACCGAAGGCAAGAAGCTGGTAGAGCCTATGCTGTTACTTCATTAGAAAATGGTAGGTATGCCAGAGATCTCCTCTGTGGAAAAGGTGTAATTATTATCACACCGGACCCTATACTGGTAGGGTGTAATAATAGCAACAGTAATGTGCCATCTAAGCCAAACTGCCGAGCAAGAAGCCATCCACCGAAGTAATCAAACTCCCAGTGACAGTGTTTGCCATGCCTGTGTGAGAAAGGAGTACTACAACAAATCAATGCCGAAAGACCAACATCAATGCCAAAAAGACCTACATGCTGAAAGATAAAATGCCCAACAGACCCAAATGTCGTTACGGTATGTTTCTCCTAAAGTCAACATTTAGTCAGGGTATTATATGATTCCGGAGCTGATAGAAGTTTATATCCTATCGCTTCCTCTAATGCTAAAAATTTTCCCCCCCCCGTCCTTTACAATTATACCTTAATAATACGAGAGGGCTGACGGAACTTAGTAAACACAAACACTGTTATTAAGGTTGCACTCTAACTTTGGCTAAATCAACCTTTTGAAATCGATCTCCTGCCAATTAACTTGGTAGTTTCGACGTATCAGTTGCATGGACTGTTATCCTAATAATCGTGCCAAAATACTCTGTGACGAGAAAGTTGTTCACATTTCTATCGAGGGTGAAACTCTAATCATTAGAGGTGATCGAAGTAAAACTCGACTAAATCTCAATCCTGTATAAAAACCGAAAAGTATATATCCGAGGTTGTCAAGTTTTTATGATCCAAGTTATGGAGACTGAAAGCAGATGAGGAGAACTCGAAGACATTTCCAGATTCAAAAATTTACAGAAGTCCTTTCTTGAAGATCTACATGGTATCCCTCCGTTCGCCAAGTAGAAATTTTCAAACGATTTAATCCCTGGACACACTTGTACTCGAACACCTTAAATTATCCTCATTCAAAAATGCAGGAGTTATCCTAACCAACTTTAAGAACTAAACCGACCGAGGCTATCATCGACAAGTCATCGCCTGGAGCTCCTAGACTTATTGTTAAAAAGAAAGACGGATCTTTTAGAATTGTATCGATTTACCGAAGTTGAAATAAACTTAACTAAAAAGAATCGTTACCCATTGCCCAGGATCCGAGGACTTGATTCGTCAACTTCAAGTTCAAGCGTTACTCCAAAATCGACTTAAGATCAGGTTATCATCAACGAGAGTAAGGGAAGAAGATATTCCTAAGACTGCTTTCAGAATGAGATACGGACACTATGAATTTCAAGTCATGCCATTTGGTTTAACAAATGCACCTGCTGTATTCATGATCTCATGAATCGTGTATGTAAACCATATCTGGATAAATCGTAATAGTGTTAACAATGATATTCTATCTATCTCATAACGAAAAAACATGCAAATCATCTCAGGGTTATCCTTGGAATTACTTCGAAAAAAAATTGTATGCCAAGTTCTCTAAATGTATTTTTGGATTCATATCGAACAATCTCTTGGATATCTCATCGATAATCAGGACTTCATTTTGACCTTGCCTAAGATTGAAGATTTTTAAGAATTGACATCTCCCACTACACCCACAGAAGCACGTCAATTCGTAGGGGGGACTCGCCGTCTATTACGAAAGATTTACGAAGTTTTCAAAGATGCAAAAGCCTTTGAGACTAAATTAACCCAGAAGAACAAGAATTATGTCTGGAGCGAAGAATAAGAATCAACTTTTCAACTCCTTAAACAAAAACTCTGTGAAGCACCAATTTTAGCATTACCAGAAGGAAACGATAACTTTGTCGTTTATTGTGATGCATCTCTTCAAGGGTAGGGAGCTGTACTAATGCAACGAAAATAAAAAAAAAAAAAAAAACAAAAAAAAATAAAAAAAAAAAAAAAAAAAGTCATTGCTTATGCATCTCGACAACTCAAACCTCATGAAGAAAACTATACTACTTACGATCTCGAATTAGAGCCAGTAATATTCGCTCTTAAAATCTGGAGACACTATCTATACGTACAAAGTTGTACAGTTTTTCACTGATCACAAGAGCCTTAACACATACTTCTTCGCAAAACAGAATTGAGATATGAGCAACGCCGATGGTTTAGAATTACTCGCAATTAGATTGCGAGATTTTTTTATCACCTGGAAGGCAAATGTTGTAGCAACGTCTTAAGACGAAGAAACGAATCAAACCCCTCCGAGTCAGACAATTACTTAACAGATCATCCAAAATTTCACTCAAATCCTCGCACCCAAAATGAAGACCTCAAAAAGAAAATGTCCAAAAACGAGAACCTACAAGGAATGGACAAATCATTTGAAATTCGTCCCTGAAGAACTCGTTTATCAAAAACCAAAAGCTTGGTACCCACTTTTTGGCTGTTAAGAGACTTAATCATACACGAGTCTCATATATTCAAATATTCTATCTCCAGTTCGATAAGATGTACCATGATATAAAGAAACTCTATTGGTGGCCTAACATGAAGGCAATCATCGCAGAATATGTTAGCAAGTGTTTGACATGTTCTAGAGTTAAAGCAGAATGTCAAAAGCCATCCGGCTTATTGGTACAACCGGAAATTCCTATGTGGAAATGGGAAAGGATAACAATGGATTTCGTCACAAAGCTACCCAAAACCTCAACCGGACATGATGCCATCTGGGTCATTGTCGATCGTCTTACCAAATCAGCGCATTTCATTCCCATTCGAGCGACTGATAGTATGGAAACTCTTACGAGATTATACATCAAAGAAATAGTCTCTCGACATGGCGTGCCAATCTCTATCATCTCGGATCGTGACAGTCATTTCACATCCAGATTCTGGCAGTCATTGCAAAATGCTTTAGGTACTCAATTAGACATGAGTACAGCATATCACCCTGAAACCGATGGACAAAGTGAAAGAACCATCCAAACACTCGAAGACATGCTACGAGCTTGTGTTATAGATTTCGGGAAAGGATGGGATAAACATTTACCATTGGTAGAATTTTCATACAATAACAGTTATCATGCCAGTATCAAGGCAGCACCATTCGAAGCACTTTATGGACGAAAGTGTAGATCACCTGTTTGCTGGGCCGAAGTTGGAGATTCTCAACTCACAGGACCAGAAATAATTCAAGAAACCACTGAAAAGATCATACAAATTCGTCAACGCTTGCAAGCTGCAAGAGATCGACAAAGAAGTTACGCCAATGTAAGGCGAAAGCCTTTAGAATTTCAAGTTGGCGATCGTGTTATGTTGAAAGTATCACCTCGCAAGGGTATCTTTCGATTCGGAAAACAAGGAAAGCTTAATCCATGATACATTGGACCATTCAAAAATTCTTGAAGGAATTGACCCAGTGGCGTACAAACTAGAGCTTCCTGAAAAGCTTAGTAGTGTCCACAATACTTTCCATGTTTCAAACCTCAAGAAGTGTTTATCCGATGAATCTCTCGTTATCCCAATAAAAGAACTTCAACTCGACGACAAACTCAACTTTGTAGAAGAACCAGTAGAAGTTATGGACCGTGAGATCAAGCAACTCAAGCGAAGTCGTATTCCTATAATCAAAGTACGATGGAACTCTAAAAGAGGACCAGAGTTTACATGGGAACGTGAAGACGAAATTCGTGCCAAATATCCTCATCTATTTTCAATCATCACTTCAAGTTCAATTAAATCTCGGGACGAGATTTCTGTAAGGGGTGGAGACTATAACAACCCACAATTTTCATAAATGTAAATATCCATCTATTAAGTTAGATGATGTACAATCTATCAGTTATATATGAACTCACCTTTTTCAGGGAAATTTTTCGCTTTATTACATTACATTACTTTGCCAATATCTCAATATGCAATATAACCTGCATAACTCAAGTTAACAGACTCAGACAACCTACATATGGCAATCCTATCTTCATATATGTCAAGCAAACATCATAACATATCAAGTCGATATCATAATATCATTATTACAAGGTACAATATTCCTAAAAGATACCATTTGCAATATCATATCAAAATGGGCTTTAAACCATTATCATCGGATGCCCCTAAAAAAACCCTATCTCAGGAAGGGTTAACCCCTAAAAGTGAATGCACAAGCTACTAAAGCCATATGTACGAAAATATGATATCTCATTTGAAATATAAAATATCTTCAAGTCAAAGTAACAAAATCTCTAAAAGTTCATTGTACAAGTCATTATGCATGATTCACAGAAAATTGCCGTTCTAAAAAAAAATTATAACTTAAAAATAATTAACCTCCGTTTTCATCCTCATTTATCTTTCTTTTTTTCACTAACACTTATGTTCAACATTCAAAAGAATCTAGGACTATTAAACAATCTATACAAACTATAAACCTACTATACCACATTCTACAATATATGAACCCTAAATATTTAAAATACCATACATAAGCTTTCCCAGATTTTATAATACATACCATCATTATATTTTATTTTTATATACTTATTTTTTTTTTTATTTTTAACCTCTTTTTTTTTATTTTTTTTATTTTTTATTATTTTTATTTTTTATTTTTTATTTTATTTTTTTTAATTGAATCATCATTTTCATTTAACTTACCATAAAATTTTACCGATCAAACAACAATATACAATAAAGCTGGTATCTTCATATCAGTTCATAGATCATTCATAATGACAAGTACCCAAAATTTGTTCTTACATACATCTTTTTTTTTATTTTTATTAATTTTTATTATTTTTATTTTTTTTTTATTTTTTCTTTTTAATATATTAGTATATTATTTTGTAATTTTTTTTTTATTATATTATTTTTTTATATATATTTTATATTAATACACATACTCCAACAGCTTGCCAGCATGTTCAGTTTCCCCTTACTCAATCATAAAAAAAACCCCAACCCAATAAAACCCCATTCCCCACCTCTTCACAAAATAATAAAATAAAAAAAATTAAATCAGAATAACCACAAATAAAAATACAACACTAAACCCCATACCAATGGAAACAACTAAGCTTAAAAGTGCAAACAGAAAATAAATCTCAAAAAAACTAATAAAATAATCAAACCAAAAAACCAACCTATACAGAATAAAATAAAAAGAACCAACAGGATAAAAAAAAAACAAAAAAAAAAAAAAAAAAAACAAAAAACAACAAACCAAAGAAAAAAAGAAAAACAAAGAAAATCAATAAAAAAAAAATAAAAAAAAGCAAAAAAATAAAAAATAAAAAAAGCAATCAAGAACCACACTACAAGAATATATAAACCACACCTCCCTTTTTAACCCACAAAGAAATCCGCTCACAAGAAGAGAGAATAAACAAATAAAAATACAGCAAAAAATCGACTAGAACACCAAAAAACACCACTAATAAAAGAAAAACCAAAAAAAACAGAGAAACCAGCACCCCCGAAAAAACACAAATAATAAAAAAAAATATAAACACACAAAAAATAAAAAATAAAAGAAATACTCAACCAAAAAAAAAAAAAAAACAAAAAAAACAAAGAAAACAAAAAAAAAGCGACAAACCCACGAATAAAAAAAACCACAAAAAAAAAACAAAAATAATAACAACAAACAGAAAAAATGAACAAAAAAAAAACGCCCCCCCCCCCACCAGGCACTACCCAGTCACTGCTTACAATCCCTCGAGTGACCATCATCTTCACCCCCGGGACAGTCATACGATTTAACATACCTCAAAATGGACCTTACACCTGAATAAGGACCACAACTCAAAACTCCACTAAACCAGAAGTAAAAATAAAAAAAAAACAAAAAAATAACAAATAAATGAGTACACTAAAAAAAACCTATATGGGAAAGAATAAACGAACACAAAAAAGGAAATAAATAAAAAGAAAAACCATAAAAAATAAACAAACGAAGGAGACCAAAAAACAAAAAAAAAAAAAATCCCAACCTAAAACACAAAACGAAAAACACCCAAACACAAAACCACGCACCACCCGTACAAAAAAAAATTACAAAAAAACTACGAAAAAAAATTGTACAAAAAAAAAAGAAAACCAAAAAAGACAAAAGAAAAAAAAATCGAAAACGTCCCACATAAATGCAAGCAAAAAAAAAGTGCCCCCCCACAGCCGCACCTACAGGTTAGACCTCCCCCCGAACCCCCTACCCCCCACCCCCCGTCGCCCACCCGTCGCACCCCCATCACCCTCCCTCCGCCTCCCCGCCCCCTCCCTGTCACCCCCTCCCCCCCCTACCCACCCACGACCCAGCCCCTGCGCCGCCAACCCTGAAACCACCCCGGCTGATCTATAAACAAAAACCCCTTGACCTACCCTATTCTAATACTATAACTAATATTATAGATAATAACAACACCAAATAAAACCTCTAACAATATAAACCCAAATGAACCCCACTACACTACGACACTCAAAAATCAAACTATAAGGCAAACCCCCTGCCCCACAACCCACCAACCACCACAACCAAATATCCAATCAAGCTTATACATCGAAACAAAAATAGCCACATCAAACCACGAACCCAAAAAACCCCCTCCCCCTCACCACGCAACCATCCCCACCGACCCCACGCATAAAATATGTATTATAGTCCCCAAAATTGCCTAAGTTTACAATCTTCCCCCCATTCTGCATGTTGACCACCACAAGAACCCTCCACCCCCCCAACCCCCCACCTAAACCAAATTAACCCAATCACAACCCCAACCCTCGTAGACCAACACCCAACACGAATCATACCGAAATAATAACCTAACCACTCAAAACAACAGCTCAAATCCACTCCAACCCCTATACTAAGATCCAACCAAAATCTCTCTCCCTCCATCCCCTCCCTCATATAAATTTCAATTTCCAGATCGTCCTTTCCACTTTTCATCCCCTTCTATTTTTCCCCCCCGTCCTCCCCCCCCCCCCCCCCTTAATTCTTTACCCTTCTCCTCTCCCTTCCTTCCCTCCCCTTATTTCCCCCTTCCCCTCCCCCCATACCCCCCATTGTCCTCCTCTTTTCCCCTCTTTTTTTATTTCCCCCTTTCCCCTTTTCCCCCTCCCCCTCCGTCTCCCTATATCTACTTATCCAACTTCCCTCCCTCCCCCTCGTCTTTCCCTTTTCCTCCCTCTCTTCCCCCCCTTTCCTCGTATCCGATTCTTTTCCCTTTTTTTTCCCCTTTTATATCTGTGCCCCCCTCTTTCCTTTCCTTGTCCCCTTTTCCCTTTCGTTATTTTTTTTTTTTTTCCCTTTCTTATATTTTTTTTTTTTTATTTTTCTTTTTTTTTCCTCTCCCTTTACTTCCCCTTTCCCTTTTGCTTTTTTTTCTCCCATCCTTTTTTCCCCCCCCGCCCTTTACCCGCCCCTTTTTTCTTCCCCCCTGTTTTTTTTTTTTTTTCGTTTTTTTTTTTTTGTTTTCTTTTTTTCTCCTTTTTTTTCCCCCTCATTTTCTCTCTGTTTGTCCCCCCTTTATCCCTTTCAATCCACTCTATTGTTTGTGTCTTCTCCCTTTTCCCTCTCTATTCTTTCTATTATTCTTGTTCCTCTCAGTTTCCCTTTTTTTCCCCCCCCCCCCCTTCCCTATCTCCCTTGCTCCCTTTCCCCTTTTCCTCCTCCCCCCCCTTTTTCACTTCTCTCCCCTTTTTTTTTTTTTCCCCCCCCCCCCCCGTTTTCTTGTCTCTTTTTTCTTTTCTTTTTTTTTTTGTTCCCCTGATTTTTTTCCCTTCTTTCTCCGTTTCCCTTTGGTTTTTTTTCCCCTTTTTCTCTATTTTGTGTTGGTATTTTCCCCCTTTTTGTCCCCTTCTTTTCACTTTTTTTCTTCTTCTTCTTTTTCCTCTTTCCTTTATCTCTCCCTTCCCCTCGAGTTGGTGTACTTTGAGGACCTTATTTTTCTCTCCGATCTTTCCTCCATTTTCCCTCCCCTTCCCCCTTCCCCCCACCCCTCCTCCCCCCTCCCTCATTCTCTTTTCCCCCCCTCCTTTTCTTTCCCCTTTTTGTTTTTCCGATTTTCCCTTTTCTTTTTTTCCCCCGCCCGTCTTTTTTCCTTTATTTTTCCCGATTTTTTCCCTTTTTTTTCGTTCTTCCCGCTGTGTTGAAGAGAGAACCTATTTTTGTTTCTATTTTCCCCTCTCCCTCTTTTCTTTTTCTCCTATTTTCCCTTCTTTTCCCCTTATTCCTTCCGCCCGTTCTCTTCCTTTTTATTCCCTGTTCTTCTCCCCCCCGCGCCGCGTGCCCTTTTTTTTTTTTCTTCCCCAATAATTTTATTTTCCCCATTTTTTCTTTTTTGGAAATTGTACTTTTGTAAAACGGAATGCCCCCGCAAATATAAAAAAAAAAACCCACAAACCTCCACCCATTATCCTCCAAAAAAATAACAAATTTGAAAAAATAATCCTATACCATTTTACCTCCCCGTAGTAAAATATACCCCACAGGGGACAACTTTAACCCACAATTTTCCTTTCACTTTCTTTCCCTTATGTATCAATTTCCCCTACATTTTCCTTTTTTTCCTTCTCCCTACCCCTCCCCCTCCCTTCCCTCCCCTCTTCTCCCCCTATTCTCCTTTTCCCTCTTTTCTCTTTCCTAAAGTTTCTTTTCCCTCCTAGTTATTATCTTGTTTTTTTCCTTTTTTTCCCGCCCCTTCCCTTTTTTCCCTTTTTTATTCCCTTTAGTTCTTCCCGTGTTTCCCCCGCGGTCCCCCTCTTGTTCCCTCCTTCCCCCCTTCCGCCTCCCTTTTTCTCCCCTATCTTTGTTGTTTGTTCGCCGCTTCTTTTACCGTTTTTTTTTTTTTTTACCTTTCTTTCTCCTCCCCCTTTTTTCGTTATTTCCCCCCCTCCCGATTTCCCTCGTCCTCCTCTCCCCTCCCCCTCCCTGCCCCCCCCCCCCCCCTTTTCCCCTTTCGCTTTCGTTCTTTTCCTTATCTTCGTTCTTTCTTTCCCCCGCCCCGTTCTCCCTTTTCCTCTCGCCGCCTCTCCCCTCCCATTTGGTTGGTAATTGTTGTTCCGCTTTCCCCCCGCCCTTTTCATTTTTTTTTTTTCTTTTCTTTCCCTTCCTGTTTTTTTTTTAGTTCTTTCCTCGGTTGTAGATTTTCCGCTCTAATTGTTCTCCTCCCCCTATTTCCTTTTTCCTTCTCCTCCCTCGCGTCTCTCCCTTTCTTCCCCTTTCCCCTAGTCCTAGTCCCTATTTTTTTTTCTCTCCCCCCCTTTCTCCTTCCTTCTTCCCTCCCGTTTCCTCCTTCTCCTCTTTTCTTTCCTTTCTGTTCCTATCCCCTATTATTTCTTTCCCCTTCTTTTCCATTTCCCCTCTCTTTTCTATTTTCCTGGCCTTTCCCCTCTCCTACTAGAAATTTTCCTTCCCTTTTTTTTCCCCTCCCCCCCCCCTCTTTTTTTCCACCCCCCTTCCTCGCCCCCGGTTCCCCCCCCCCCTTTTCACCATCGCTTTCCCCCTTTTCCCTCCCCTGCCCCCACCCTCTCCTCCTATCTTTTTTTCCCCCTACCCCCCTTCCCCTTTTATTTCGTCTCCCCCCCCCTTCCTCCTCCCCTTTCCCCCCCCCCATTTAGTTCCCGTTTCATTTCTCAGCCCCCTATTTTTTTCCTCCCCCCCTTCCTCCCTCCCCTATTCCCCCCCCCCCTTTTCCTTCCCCTTTTTCCTTTGTTCCCCCCCTTCTTCTTTTCCCGCCCCCCCCCTTTTTCCCCACCCCCCCCCTCCTTATCCTTTACTTCTCCCCCCTCATATTTCTACCCTATTTTAAAAAAAAAAAAAAAAAAAAAAAATAACTCTAATATTTCCCTATCTTTCCTTCCGCGCTATTTCCCCTAACCATATTTTAAAACCTCAAACCACCCTACACAACCACCTATCAAATTGTGATTAATAATCCATAATATAGTGAAGTCCTCTAGGAACAGTAAAAAACCTAATCATTCATTGTTTTTGCTAGATCAATCACATCATACTACCTAACTAAACAAGATGTATACCACAACAACCAATCTAGAAAAACTCCCAAACCACACCAATCAAAAAATAATCAGAACAACTCAAAAACACACATCAAAACGGCCACAGAACCTCACCATAACTCAAAAACGTCACGTCACTAACACTCATAACATCCTGCCCGAACCCAAAATAAGTCCCGTACCAGAGACCTAAACCTACTGAACCTCTAAAAACTAAACCCTTGCAGAAATAATACCCATTAAAAAAAATTCAAAAAAAAACTTAAAAAAAAAAACAAACTAAAAAAAAAAATTAATAAATAATAAAACAAAAGGACAATTAATGTTTTTTTTTTTTTTTTCTTAATTCTCCCTTTTGCAAACAACCAAGCACCTCAATGTGACATAAGAACCTAACCCTCCCAAGCTGCTTACAAAAACACAACAAAACAAACAAAAAAAGCAACAAGCAGCCACATCGCTCCTTCTGCATCTCTCGTCAACACATCCACTGATCAATCCTCTCAAAATATCTTCTTACTTCTTTATCTTCTCCAATTATTTTATTATATGTATAAAAAATTCATCACAATTCATAAAATATATCCTTGTTCGTCTAAAAATCTCTTAGCAAAGAATAAGCTTAAATAGCTTATAGGATGAGTAAAATAGCCGGCTCGCATTGGGGAGAGAAATAAAAATATAGGAAAGAATACCTAGAGAACTCAAAAACTAATCCTCATGGGCAAATATAAAGTAAAAGTAAGAAAACAAACAAACACATCAGAAAACTTCCACAAATCTAGTTATCTTCCTAGCTAAAAAAAAAACAAAATAAAAAAAAAAAATAATAAACCCAACAACAAAGTAAATTCCGAACATAACCTAAAGACCCCCCCCCAAAAGACACACCCCCCCTCCCCCCGCACACCCTCCTCCCCGCGCCCCCGCCAGAACGAACCCTACCACCCCCTCCCAAAAGTAGAACCCACCCAAGAAGACCCCCCCCCCCGATCAAAGACAAAAAACCCTCCGACCCTGCCCTCCCCCGCCCCCTCTAAACCCCCCCGACCCCCCCCTCCCACCCCCCCCCCCCCTCCTCCTTCCCTGCACCAGCCCCCGTCCATATAAAGAACCCTCCTCAATCATATCCCGCCTATAGAACCACCTATGAGTGTCCCTAGAAACACAGATCATTAAGCTTTCCCTTACCTCATTAAAAGAAAAAATTAAAGACCAAACCGCCTTCAAATAAATTAGAAATGTGTATAGAATAGTGTACTTCAAATTGTCCATAAGTGTCATTGTATGTCTTTACGAAATTTTTTGTTATTTTTTTTTTTTTATTCCCCTTCATATATTTTTTTTTCTTCAATGTTCCGATACCATTTTCCCCACCATCACCCTCTGACATAATCGTTATTCCATACTCTCTTTCTTCAAAATCCCTCGCCCCAACTTGCTTTTATTTCCCGCTTCCCCTCCCTCAAAACCCAAAAGCAACTTCCACTCCTTCAACTATCTGGATCAAACACCTATCACAAAAATTAATTCTAAAAAAAATCTATAATACAGTACATATTTAATTAAACTTTCTAATCTTTCACTTTTCTAAAAAATCAAAGATAAAAAAAGCATAATACCTTTGAAAAACACTAGAAAACTCAAAAACAAACCTAAGTGTGTTAAAATAATTGGTCTTGTGGAAGGTATGGTGTGTGTTGATGTTGTATTATGTAATAGTTTGTTGTGGATGTGTTGTAATGCCAATATATTAAAAAAAATAAAAATTTTTATTATAAATATATAATAATTTTTAAAAGATAATTTAAAATTAATTTATCCAAAAAAACGTATACACTAGCAGAAAAAACAACATAAAATGACCCAACAGACAAATAAACACACACGATACAAAAAACAAAGAGAACTTGTACAGAAACAGCATAATAAACTCTATACGAAATACGAACGCCGAAATTATAAACACACCTCCGCAACTTTTCCCCTTAGACCCAGGACCAACCGTGGCAAAACCCTACCTGCATCTCCAGCAACCTGGCACCCCCTCACCAAACCAATAAAACAAACGAAACCAAAAAAAAACACAACCAACCCCAGCAATAGCTTTCACCCACAACACCCCAAGAATATAACCTACGAAACCCACCACCTCGAAAACCCATAAACACCACTTCCTCCAAATCCCGAAGTCAACCGAACACCCTCTCCAAATCCTCAACCCCCCCCCCTACCCAACCTCTTCCCCCTCCCCCCCCCTCCCCCCCCCCCCCACCCCCCCCAACCCCCCGCCATCCCCCCCCCCCCCCCCCCCTCGCCCCCGCCCCACCACCCCCTCCCCAACCCCCACCTCGCCCCCCTCCCCTTACCCACCACCCCGTGCCCCCCCCGCTGTCGCGCCCCCCAACCCCCGCCCCCCTCCCCCCACCCCGCCCGCCCAACACCCCGCCCCCCACACCCTCGCGAATAACCAACAGTATCCACTACGCAACCCCAACAAAGAGAAAGACCCATTTTAATTAAGAGAACAACGCCTTAAAAAGAAGAAACAACAAACATCCCCCACCCCACCCACCAAAACACACGACACACAAACCACCCACCCACCCCCCCCACCCACCAACCCCCCCCAATCCACAAACGCCCCCCACCAACCCACACCACCCCAACACGCAAAAAAACCCCCCCATCCTCCTCCCAAAACCTTCAACCCCTCCCACTGCAACCCAACACCAGATATAATGTATTAACTCCACACAACTCACGAAAAAAACCTAAACAACCACCCAACACATCATCCACAAGCCCCATAAAAACGCCAACCCTCAATCTCATTCCCAAAGTCCCATAAAATACCAACAACACCCATCCCCTATTACACACCACAAACCAAACCCCCCCAACACGCCACCCCTCCACACCTATACCTAAAACCCCCCCACTCCCGAACCCCCACCCCACTCCCTAACTTTTACACCAACATACCCCAAAAACCCTACACCTTTAAACCTATTACACACCCACCCCCTAATCCTTCCCCCCGTACGTCCCCCATACCCCCCCCCCACTTTTTCACCAATCCAAAACACAAACCCCAGTACACCCACATGTAACCAAATATAAACATACAACCAAACATCAACCCCACCATAACCAGAACTCCCAAAAAAAAACTCACCACCATCATAACAACTCCATAAAAAGGCATCCAAAGCAATCAACCACAAACCATCTAACAGCAAATATCAAATCCTTATATCATTCATCAACGATGAGCTGACAAAAATCATTACCTGCACAAAATCATAACCACAATACTAGTGGAGTTTATATTAAGAAAGTATCATCTTGTATTAAACGTTTGTCTGATTTGTTGTGGTTAAACGATTAAAACGAGCCTAGCTCTCCCACATACTATTACAGAAAAACTTCAAAACTAATATGGCCCAGAAATGTTTTAGATAATTATTATATCACAAAAACCAACACGATATCCAAAAAACACTTATATATACAATCAAACTAAACTTGCCATATATTAACCCAGGTTGTCTGTGATTTGCCGATTGAAGCCGATACTTTCATTACCGAAACATTAGCTATCAATTTTGTCCCAATAACTTTTTCAGTGAGTTCATCGCCGTCACATTTCAATCTTTTTATAACCTCGCGAATGGGAGATACATGCGATAAACAAGAATGGAAATATATTTCGTAGCATGCTATTTCCAATTTAACTATTGCCTAAGTAAATACTTTGCCTTAAGACGAGATCCCCATATATCATGAACCGTTAATTACTCACCTTAGTAAGCGCGGAAATGTTGTGAAATATATGATATTTTGGGTTGGACTGCCCCCGTTGTGTGTAACCAATACACGATAACCAATTGCACATCATTAGAATTACACGCGGGTATTTTGGCAAAGGTGCCCCGCTGCTATGGGCAAACTTATCATTAAAACCTAATGAAAATCGGATTCATAGAGCTAATGGCAATAAATAAATTATATTTCAAAACTGGGTTGTATATCCAACGTAACCCAAATATCGCATTTTGGCATTCAAATTATATTACTATAAAACCTATGGATTCACTCAACCTTATGTGTTACTAATTTAGCATTTATATCTCAGGTAACTAATTGCAAAAGAACGAGTGACGAGGGCATGACGTGATGGAAAACCGTTATTCAATTCTAACTATTATTGTATAGATTTTTTGGGGAACCCTCTCGTTGTAAAAACTCTAAGAAAATAAAGAATGATAACTTAATTCATAAACACTCTTTTTTGATTATGTTTTTCTTTTCTATGACCTAGTGATGTGTGTACCCTTGAAGTAGATAACTACCCAGATTAGCTTCCCGCTAACTATATGTAAAAATGTGGTGAGTTACTAAGTAATGTAAGTTAAGAAGTCAGTGACATGAAGATAACATCAGAAAAATACAGGTAGGAGACTTAAGATGAAGAGCTACAAAGAAGTCCAAAAAGGCAAAAGACCTGATTCTGATATTGATGAATGAGGAACAACTAAGAGCTTATCTTAAAGATATGTTCCTGATGAAGAAAAAGAGATTGATAATGAAGATCTGGCATGAGGTATTGCCAATTGTTAAACAGGGATTCTTGCATTTTATCAACTGATAAGATATGTGATTAACCTCATGACTATTACACAGTGTTTAAAAGCTTATGAAGATAAGATAATCAAGAATTTCACTGAAATGGTTTCAAGATTTGATAGATTGGACTTTATTGAGTTACATAGTCTGGTGATGCAGAGATTTTCAACAACAACTCTGAAGGAATAGATTTAGTTCTCTAGGGAGACTTAAGGATTATGTTTTATAAGAAACTGCAGATGATGATTATGTTGGAAGAATCAAGAGAAATGTGATTATTTAAGAGTGTAGACTTTCTATGAAAACTTGGAGTACATATCTTGGCATTAAAGAAGGTAACGTGGAAATTCACATGCTTGCAGAAAGAAGGTATCCACTTATAAGGAAAACTCTTGAGAGGATGATGGAGTTGAGATTGACTGTTGAATCTGAAGGTGAAGCTGTTTTTGATCTGCTTAGATTTATTCAAAAACAAATTAATGAGTTTGAAGAACAAGATGGGAGTGAGAAGGATCTTTAAGTGTTGGTTTTCTGACCACACAACAAATGGTCATCAGTTCACCATGTCTAACAGACATCAAAGAACTGCAAGTCCATAATAAGCAAACGGCTTTTGGTAAAGACGTTCTTTCGGTCAAGATGCCGTTTACCACACTGTTAGTTTGCTAAAAACTATATGGTTCTCAACTCACCATGCTTCACAGTAAAGAGTTGGCTAGTCCAAAGCAAACAGCTCTTGGTAAAAACATCTCAAATCCGTTGTTAGTTGGTAGTTTACTAAAAACTATATGGTTATCAGTGCACCATGTTTTAGCAATGAAGCATTGGCTATTCTAGAGCAAAAAGGAAAACGGACTAACTTGGAAGAATAAAGATAACAAAATCATTTATGGCTGTAGTTTTGCACAAAAACTACATAGCCAACTTAGTTTGTATTTTTACTGTGTTGCTGAAAAGACTGTAAGCTAATCAAAGTTTGAAGTTTAAAAAGGTTGTAAAGGTTTTGGATACATCCTCCAATTGTTCAAGAAGCTCAAGAATGAAGACACATGAAGGTATGACTAAGTAAACTTCATGTTTAGGGATGATGTTGAGTTTTTGAAGACATTTCCAACAACTTAACTTACTGTGCAGAGGCTGGGTTTATCAAACATTGGTGCAGATAGGAAGATTTATTGCTAGCAGGAAGAAAGAATAATAAAATAGACTAATAGTCCGTTAGGTACTGTAGAGTATAAGTTAAGTACTGTCAGTTACATTGTTAGTACTAGCTAGTATATTTAGATGTAGTTAGTCGTAAGTTAGTGCTGCTAGCATATAATATATTAAGTGCTGTTGAGGAGATATGCATGATTAAATATTATGAATAGATATTCCATAATCTCCTCACTATGTTTTGTAAGCCCCATTAGGGTTTTCCTGTGTATAAAAGAACCCTAGGGCATAGTCAATAGAGAACAAGGATCAATAGATGCATCAATTCAGCAATAAGCTTGTAATTCCTAGTACATCAAGTTAAATGATAAATGTGGAGTTTGATAAAAGATCTTTTGTTTTTATTCCAAAAATACTATTCTTCTTAGCATTGTTGAATTTATTTTCCGCGATAAATCAATAGTTGTCCAATTATGTTTCAATATTTGTTGCTTGTTGGATTTATCTAAATAACAAATACCCATTGCATACTAAAGGTTTCAGATCTATTCATTAAAGTGGATCCAACACCTAACGTGCACATCCATCACAAGAAGCAACACCACTAAGATCTACATTCTAGGTTTCGTACAATCATAAAGAAACACAATAGGAGGTTTAGCCAAGCAATGTTAAAGATAAAGCAAGAACAAATAAACAAAACAACACATAGTACATATTGAAGTGATAATAAGGACCTAACTTATTAAAACTATGAATTTGAAGAGGTAACAATATGTCTTTAGGCCCCAAAATCATCTCCTATCAACGGCGAAAAAAAGCCTAAACGAACTATGGTTTCGTAAACTCCTCTTTTTTATTACTAAAGTTACACACTTAGAGAAAGTAATACTCAAAACCAAATTTGAGTTTGGTATATATAGAAAAACGATGTGATGGCGTCGCGTTTTAATCGTGACGTCGTCATGAAAGAGAATATTCCTAGATAATAGGCTGGTTTGTATGCTCTGACACCGTCATCGTAATCAAGTGCACGCCGTCGTTGATCTTGCGTTACGGCTTTACGATGTAAATCCTCTTCTGTGACGACGACTCCAGCCAACAGTAAAAGAAATTTGATCAATTTGGAGTAGATCCGAATTCTTGTCTGTTTTCTTTTCTAAGTGAGCCTAAGAGTCACCGTGTAATTAGTCCAAATTGCCTTCCAAATGAAAATTACCCTGGAAAGAACGATGGAAGTACCGTATATTGGGCATAAATGCATGATTTAGGGAAGGTTAAACAGACCCCATGAAGAAGTAAGATAAAATAACACCTATTACCTCTTTCTAAGGCCAACGCAAGTGCAAAAAACCACAAAAAAGGAACGATAAGTTCATAAATTGGGCATATTTTCAGCATTTAGGGGGGATTAAATGACCCCGAAAAAGTGTATAAAATGACACCTCATAAAACATCAATTAGTTGTGATATCCTTTGAGAAAAAAATACCCTCCAATTCTGGCTCGTCAAGTGACAGACTCGCAAACTGTAAAAACCATGTATCCTCCGATATACCAAAGTCGTCTCCACTGACATCCCACATCATGGTTTTCTCTACATTATCGGTGTTTCGTGACAAAAGATGTAAATAATCGTGGATAAAAATTAAAGCCTTTTAGTTACTGGGTTATAGGAAATGTGACAAATTGGTCCAAGAATTAATTCCTAGAATAAGGATCGGCGTACCGCTAATTGAAGAAACCCCTTTTCCACTTTTATCCCTTGTGCGGACTTTTCCTCTCTTGTTATCTGAGACATTTCGGATATGTGATCCGGCATCCCGACGGAGTTTGCCTGCATCCTAGCATAGATTTAGTTGTAACCAAGATGTGTAAAACAACTCTTAAATGATACTTCATAGAGCATTGAGAAATGAGCATTTCGGGAAAATAGATAAAGCTCTTTGCTGCCTACCAAACGAGCATTAAAAATGACAACGCTTAACATTCACCGCTCATCGCCACTAAATTCACTTAAACGCTCTGCATCAAACACACCCTTTGGATGTCTCAAAACAATTATCCACTTTTCATTTCAACCAATTAAAATAGAGTTTAATTGGTCAAGATAATATTAGATTGGATAAATAGTGTAATAGCCCTAGTTATTATTAAAATTGATGTCATTTGTCTTGTGACAATAATTCTGGGACTAAAAAAGTTTTCAATTTGTTTAAACACGAAAGACTTTTTCTTACCAAATTTTAAGTCTATAATTATTAAAATTTTGGATAAAGTCTGACTAGTAGTGTTTTACAAAAAAAAAAAAGGACCATTTTAATAAGCCTTTATATTCAATCATTCAGATTCAATGAGAGGTTTGGATAAAAAAATGTCTGTTTATTTTTTCTCTGTCATTAAGAGACGGTAAAAAGCGGTTAAGATTTAGAACGTTTGTTTTTTTCCTGATTAAGAGACTAAAAACTCTTTTTGAATTAGATGTTGAAGTGGTGTCTCAACACCTCTTAATGGCTCATAATTTTGTTTCTTTCTTCATTATGTATTTTTTGTTGTTGTCTTTTTATACACGTAAAATATAATATAAAATAATATAATCCCGAGAGTAATTAAGAAAGTTACCAAGTTACCCTTGATAAAATTCACTCTCAAAAATATATATAATATAATATAAAATACGTATAATAAACCGGGCAAGTATGATCACCCGGGTCGTTTCCCCAATGACTCGTGCAATGGAAACCTCGTTTAAGTTTGGATCCTGATTTGAATAAGAAAAGAGATATTTTTGATTTAATTATACTACTAAAATTAAAGGCACAATTAAACAACTAATTAACAAATTAAACTAATTACGAAAGTAAATAAAATGCGACATTTAAGAAAACAAATGCAATTTAAATCTTAAAAATGAAAACTAGATTCCTAAACCTAAATTAATGCTAAAGAAAATTTTAGGAAAAAGAAAAATATTTTTTAAGGGCTTTTCGGATTTTTTATGAATTAAATACTATTTAATCTAAATTAAATTCTAAAAATAGAAATTAAATTGATAAAAACTAAAAAATACTTTTTAAACTGAATTAATTCTAAATTACTTAAAAAAAATGAGGAAAACAATTTTTTTATTACTAATTTTTTTTTATATTTAAAAGATTAAAATTTAAAGTTAAAGTTGAAAATTAAAAACTAAAGGTTTGAAAATTAAATTTTTAAAAATATAAAACTTAAACTAAAAATTATATAAAAATACTTTTTATAAAAAGAAATAATGCAGAAAATTAATTTTATCAAAAGCCCTAATTTTTAATGAGTAATTTTAAACTAATTTAAGTAATTAAACTAAAAAAAAACTAATTTATTATTTATAAAAACTATTTTTATTATTCTAAAATTAAATCTGCCAAAACACAAGGATTGAAAGTAACACAAAACAAAGTCGAGGGTAGGCGGGGTAAATTTAGATTTTATACTAAAAACACAAATTTTCACTAAACGGCAGAAAGGCCCCCTGAACTTGGGACTAACTAGACTAACACTTAAACTAACAAAGGACTAACTATGTAACTTTAAACTAACAGAAACTATATAAAAAATGCAAGACAGACCCCTGAAACATCTAACAACCAGCATCCATATTGATTTAAGAAGCTTATTCACTGACTTTTTTAAGACAACTTTTATAAAACTCTTAACTCTAACTTTTATTAACTAACTTTTTAAGACAACTTTTATAAAAACTTAACTACTAACTTATTTAAAATAAGCTGTATGGGCTTATGAAGGCTGATAAGCTCAACAGCTTATTAACATTCAACTTATAACCTAAACTGATTTAAACAATTACCTCAAAACCACAAGATATATTCAACTTATTAAACTAAAAGCTGCAGCTTATCTTAAACTGCTTATCAACTAACATTAAGCAGATTCAAAAGCTTAAAAGTTAAGCACATTTATTAAAACTAAATTGAAACTAAGGAAGCTTAAAAGATAAGGTGTACCTTGGCTTTCCAGCATGAACAGGAAAGCTAAACAGCTTATTATGAGCTTATGGCTTATTCACATAAGCTCAAAGTCAAAAACATCAATCCTAATCTAACCTATGTGCTAACCAATAGCTCTAAACCCTCTTGATACCATAGCAGCCATCCAATTTCCAAGATGGTATCAAGCCTTGATCGAATCAGCAATAACAAACACAAACACTTTGACAGAATTTAAATGAGGAAACAAATTAATATGAAATAACACTTTTATTAAAACTGAAATAAGTTTCTTACAACTTTGAAACAAAGTTACATAACATGAAAATTACAATTGAAGAAACTTAAAAAAAACTGAATCGAACAGAAATTAAACTACTAAAATAAACTAAAAAATTAACCACTAAAAATTACACACATATGCTGGAATGATAGGGGGTATTTATACCCGAAGCTTGAGCTCTTCATCTTCTAGGTCCTTCTATTCTCTTTAATCTTGGCCCTCCATCTCTCTTTATCCTTGATCTCAAACGTTGGATTAAAAATGTGTGCACCCGGATCAATGACGTGGAATATGTGTGTTAGTTATGTGAGTGTAAACACTCACATACGTCACATCACCCAATCGTTTCATTAGATTATGCCAGGGTGGATTGGGTTGGGGTTAATTGAAAGTGACAGGATGGTTAAGGTTTGTGAGAGGGTTATTAACCCTATGGTTAATTAGTGTGGGGATGAGGGGTTAACGAACTAGGGTTCATTGGTGTTCTTGGTGTGTTCGTGTGTGTGTGAGTGAATTTTGATCTCATTTGGGGGAAATAAGGTGAATAGTAACTGTAAATGAGTTATAAGTTTAACCGGGTAGGTCGGGTTAGGGTTCGGGTTAATTGTGGGTAATCGGGTTGGGGCTTTGCGTGTGATTGGCTGAAAGGTGGAAAGTGGGTAGTTTGACCCGGGTATATGACCCGCGCCCTTTTGCATCTATGAGGCAATTACATTTCCGGCCCTTGTGTTTGGCAAGACTAATTTCAAGATGTAAACAACTTCCATAAATTGCAAAGTCAGCCCTTGAACTTTATAAAACAATGGAGTTTGGTTTTGGTTGACTGTGGTTTAGCTGCAGTTGACTGTAGAAGGCTGAGGCATGATCTCTCTGGCTTCGGCTTTGATTTCTTTAGCTTCTTGATCACTCATCCGTTCTCGTGTCCGTTTTTGACTGATTTCTTGCAATATTTGACATATCCATACCTGCACACAATAAACTCAGATACAAGCACATTTTTGCCATTTTTGATCCGTTTTGGGATGAATTGGGCCTTTTTAAGCATAAATAGATATGTGTATTCTACACTTATCAGCGGTCGAGGAAAAATGTGTAACTTGCGGTGGTGCTCATTCTTACCGAAATTGTCCCGCCACTGATGGCAACGTTTATCGTGACAATATTCAAGAATACGTTTCCCAAGCCGCCGTGGCTAATTTCAATCAAGGAAATACCGGTTACCGAACCCCGATTGCTAATCAAATTCGACCTCCCGGTTTTCCTCCCGTACAACAAAACCAAGGAAATAATCAAAACCGTTACAACCAAAACCGGGGGAATAATTACAACCAAGGACCAATCCACCAACCCCTGGTTAATCAAGGACAAATTTATCGACCCCAGGTTAATCAACCTCCAGCTTACCAAGCCCCGGCTTACCAAGCTCCGGCTCCTCAAACACAAGGTGTGTCAAAAACTAATTTTGAGAGCTACGTCAAAGCTAATGATGCGGTTATGCAAAACATGCAAAGCCAAATGTCCAATATAACAGACTTGCTCACCAAAATCGCAAATTCTAATGCCGCTTCTACTTCGGGCTCGGGTTCTCTTCCAAGCAACACCGTTGCTAACCCGAAAGGTGAATTGAAAGCAATCACCACCCGAAGTGGTGCCTCTTATGATGGACCTCAAGTTCCACCACCGACTTCTTCTCTTCCTAAGGTGGTGGAAAATGAACCCGAGGTGACAAAGGACACGGTGCCTCCTACTAATAACGGAAGTACCAAAGACGTCCAACCTCCGGTTGTCCATGTTGAAACTCAAAATTTTGAGCCCGTTGTTGCTCCCGTTAGTGCTCCGATGCCTAACCCGAAACCGTCAATTCCGTATCCTTCGAGACGTAATGATGAAAGGCGCCGTGAAAAAGCTAACGACCAAATTGAGAAATTCTACGAAATCTTTAAAGATTTGAGTTTCGAAATTAGCCTCACGGATGCTTTGATTCTTATGCCAAAATTTGCCTCGACTCTTAAAGCTTTAATTGGAAACAAAGAAAAATTAAGTGAAATGGCTAGAACTCCGTTGAATGAGCATTGCTCGGCGGTTCTCCTCAAAAAGTTACCCGAAAAACTTGGAGACCCCGGCAAATTTCTCATACCGTGTGATTTTCCCGGAATGGATGAGTGCTTAGCCTTGGCCGATCTTGGCGCTAGCATAAATCTCATGCCATTATCCGTGTGGAAAAAACTTTCTCTTCTGGAGCTCACTCCTACTTGTATGACTCTTGAACTTGCGGACCGTTTGATCTCCCAACCGATCGGTATCGCCGAAGATGTCGACGTAAAAGTAGGAAAGTTCCAATTCCCGGCCGACTTTGTAGTCGTAGACTTTGATGCCGATCCCCGAGTTCCCCTAATTCTTGGGAGATCCTTCTTAAAGACCGGACGTGCTTTGATTGATGTTTACGAAGGAGAATTAAATCTTCATGTTGGGAAAGAAGCAATAACATTCAATCTTGACCAAACTTTGAGATATTCTTCTAATTACTATGATATGACGGCGAACCGAATCGATGTTATTGAAATGGCTTGTGAGGAGTATTCTCAAGAAGTACTCGGTTTCTTTGATGTGATCGCAAGTGGCAATCTCACTCCTTACTATGACCCGATTGTTTCTACCTCTTCTCCGACTCTCACTCCCTTTGGGGATAGTGATTTTCTTGTTGAGGAAGTTGATGCTTTTCTCGCTCTTGAAGATGATCCAACTTCACCGGAAGTTGATGACTCTTACTATGACCCAAAGGGGGATATTCTACTTCTTGAATCATTTCTCATTGATGATCCATCACCTCCTCCCAACCAAGGAAACTATTTACCTGAAATTC